>VZTR01003533.1:806522-841964 GCA_013400775.1 Chaetops frenatus
GTAAAGGCAGGTCTCTCAAGGAACCATAGATTAACCCCCTCCGCCTGCCAGTGAGCCCAGAAAAGATGTGATATTTCAGAATGTCTGCAAATCCCTCCAAGTCATAGAAATCCTTTTGGGATCATGAATAACCCACAGAGACTCTCACTCTGTTCTTCAGACAGAGTCAGAGTAGGGCTTCTGACAGGAATATTAGCATATGAGAGCCCAAAGAGACTCTGACTGAAGGAGAATCTTTCATTTCCCTAGGCTGTAAATGGTGTAAGTACATGGCTTTTGCATGACATTTTTTATTCACTCACTAAGATCTATCAGAGGATCCCCAAATTTGCTTTGGAAAGTACCTTGTTTCTTTACTCAGCAAATGCTTTTAAAATTCTTTTAAACACCATCATGGTCAGTCTTACATGAAATTCTCAAGAGCTTGAAAATCTAGTCTGTTCTGCTTCTGGGCCTATAAATTCTGGGGATTATTACACATCTTCCATCTTACTTAACAGCTTACCTAAGACGTAGATTAGAAGCACAGAGAAGAATGCTGACTCAGATATAGCAGGGAATGGCTCAAATTCTTTACTAAAGTATTTAAGCATATATTGAACAGAAGTTCAAACTTGTTTCTGAGAGGGCAGCTAAATCTTTTTTATACCTGTATTACTGCAGACTGCATTTGAAGCAGTGATAGTGAAATACTGAAGGAACATAATTAAGTCCTGACCTCACCAGAGAGCAGTGATACCTAAATTTCCAGACCAGAATCTGCATTCTGCAGTCTGAGAAAAGTTTGTGAAAGATGGAAAAAGGGTAGCAATTCCTAACAAAATATTTATAAAAACATTTTAAAGTCTCAAATTATGAGTTTGCTATAGCTAATTATAAACAAGTTGGTCACAACTATGAATGTTTCCTGTGGGTCTGCACGATTCATCTCCCCTTTTGTGAACAGAGAACCTCAAAGATAGCATAGTCCTTGCCAAAGAAAGGAGAGATTTATTTAGCAGCTTTTCATAGCTACTGCATTAGTACAGATTCCCTAAGTCTCTGACTCTGCTGTTTCATTATGACTGCTACCAACTTTAATTATATAGACTATAACTGCAGATGTTGCATTTTGGCTCCATTACAGGTTTAAGAAATATGTGTCTGAATCTGGCTCTGATGCATGGGTCCAGATATTGGTCCTAACATGCTGCAGCTACTCTTCTCAAGGTAAAATACCTTAGATTTGCATTAATTCACCATGCCTTTAAGAGAAGCCCCTATCCTCTGTTAAAAAATAAGGTAATGTTTAACAAGCTTAACTTAATAACAGGAAACTGAAGGACTTGTCTCTGACCATGTACCCTCTGTAAAAATTATACTCATCATCACTGGGCCAGTAAGACTGAAATGCATAAACAAATACTCTCGAGCTCTCTGCTCATTTTGGTTTTTTAAAAGACATTGTAGAGTCTGTTCACGTCAGATTTTGATCTCTCCTGAATATTTGCCAAAATAAAATAATGGGAACATTTGAAATGCAGAGTTTCAGAAGGTTAATCAGATTATTTTAAGCCAAAATTATTAAAATCCTGAAGGAAATAGCACTGGATGGAGAAGAGCAGGCCATTGCTGTCTGCACAGATCTGCAAACTTCACTAGCTCATCTTGTTATTTTTGCAGTGAAGCTTGTGTGATACAAAACTTCCACAGAGTGATGGTGATGAATATATTTGATGTCCCTTGCACGTTCACTTCTATGACAGAAATGAGTTTTTAATTAAAAGAGAGAAAGAAGTTGACTTTGAAATTCAGAAACTGTGCCATTGTATTTTACCACATGGGAACCTCTTTCACGTTGTGGCAGAAGCACCGTGTCAGCTTCAGCACAAGTGTTGCTATAAGGACTTGACTTGCTGATGAGGTCAGTTCCTCTCCCATTTCTGGTGCTGAGGATCTCAAACTCTTATTTGAAAAGTCCTGAAATTCCACAATTATGCTGCACATTACTCTCTGCCTTTCTTTGGCAGGCTTATCTGTTACTGTCTGCAAATCTCCTCTTTCTGCTTCTGCATCTCACACCACCTTTCTACAGCAAACATCTCTAGGGACAAAAAGACTACTAAGTAATATATTTCATTTTCAGAGGTTTCACTTCACCTATTCTGCTGCAGTGGTCCACTTCTCTGAACCTAAATCCATTTTTACATAACAAATCTTTAAATTGGGATTTCATGGTAAAGCGAAATTAAGAGAAGTAAAATTAATCTAGATAGGAACAGTTCCTAGCAGCGTACCTAGGGAACAATCTCCTCCATCAATCTGCCGTGTCCCTGAAGTGTCATGCTGGAGATTAAATCCCTCCCACTGTGCCATGCAACAGCAGCAGAACCACTCAGCAGTGACTGCTGCATTGCAACGTGCCTCCACACAGCACAAACCTATTTGAAGAGCACAAGAACATACCCAGTGAAAGACATACAAGGATGGGTGGGGCAAGAGAAAACAATAAATGGGGTAAATGTAAGGCAGAGGAAATAGGGACAAGACTGAGGTGTGAATAAAAAAGAAAATAAGTTGATTAGAAGAAAGCAAGAAATGGTGACTGCAAGAGAAACACTACTGCAAGAGCATTCCAGTGGCCTCTTTGAATTGTCACCTCTTAGTGCCTGTTTTCAATAGAAATTCCTCACCCACCCTACTTGCAGTACCTGTCTGTATTATCCTATGACAGCCCACAGAGAGATGGGGGAACACTCCTTCAAGCCTTGCACTTTGAACAGTATTGTGGAAACACTGAAGTGACTTCAAGTTATGAAATCTCACCTCAACAGTCATTCAAACATTTAAGTTCTTAAATCCACTGCCATTCACTGAGACTTGGCCTCCACAATGTCTTTAAAGAAGAGGATAAAAATTATTTTTTCAAAAAGTTATCATCTTCTTTCATAATCAGAAATTCCAGTGTATTTCATATTTGTATAGAGATTATTTTTCCCCCAGTATATTGCCTTCGTTGTTTTGTGGGCTATTATCTATGTTGTGAGCACAAACTTATTTCCTCCTTTTCCTATCATTATTTTCTTGTTCAGTTGTGCAGCAATGCCATGACCTTGAGTCTGGGATCATTAAGAATTATTTCCACAAATGGTCTGCCTCTAAAAGGTGTGGGGTCCTGATAATCAAGTGGGATTCAGATTTTTATCTCCAGGTAAACCTCCTAAGGGGTGTGGCAGGAAGTGATGCTGTGATGGCACACTGTGGTGCTGCCTTCCCACTAAAAACAAATATTGTGTGAAGCTGATCACTGTGTCTACCATACAACTTGCAGAAATAGTCCTAACCTTCAACAACTTTCTTTTGAACTTTGTAAGAAATTGGTAAATCCTTATTGACTGTTCCAAAATCATGAGAGACAATTTTGCTCCCTCTTTGAGAATTATCAGTGGGGCAGAGTATTTTTTGCAATATGCTTTATGTAAGAGAAGTAATGTAAATTGTTATGGATGAGAAATGCAGAAGACCTGTGGCTGGAAAACCAGGAGACATAATCAGTCATGAATACTGGAGTATTCTGCCACTCTGTGTGTTAGACTGTGAAGTGAATCAGACCCTTCTGAGCAGGAATTGTTTTTAGGAAGCATCAAGAGTGATCTATGGTGAGGGCAGTTTGAAGGGATGACCTTACAACAGCATTTTAACAATGAGAAGTTATCCAGTAGTAACAGAGCAGGACTAAGGGGAAGAGAAGATGGTAACATTACCTATTGTATGTATATATAATAAATAATTATATTGTACACGGAATTTATGTGTATGCTCAATAATTTCCTCATAAGCTGGTCACACCCACACAGTGACTGTCCAGAGTGGAAGTGAGATGAGCCAGGAGGGAGGATGGAATGAAGATGGGAGGTGATTTTGCCCCACTGAGGTTTGTGGCTCTGTGCAGCTCTCAGAGTCTGAGGCTGAACAAAGCCCCAGTAACACCAGGCTGATTTGCAGGTGTCCTGTATCCCAGTCGTGCACACCTTGTGATACTCTTTGAGAAATCTGTGGCTCAAAGGCACATTTCACAGCTCCTTGCTCTCGGTCACTCACACTATAAGCCTGTGACTTCAAAGGGACAGCTGAAAGGAAATGTTTGCGGGGGACAAAAAAAAAAAAAAAAAAAAAAAAAAAAAAGAGAAAAAACCTGTCTGCTTGTCCCTTTTTTTCTGTTCATGATATAACAGACTTAAGATGTTTTGGTATAACTGCTTCTCAGTGGGTTATTTTTCCATTCTTACTTTATAGAAACCACAAAAAACCCCAAACCTGGCAGTGAGGAAGAAAACAGCTGTGTGATCCCAACCCAGATACTTTCATCTTAGAGTGGGCTTGTCAAAGAGCAGGCAAGTGACTTTGCCTCTCTCAGCAGGCTCCTGGGGTCAAGCTGGACTCTTGTCCAAGCCAGTGACCCTCAGTTTTTCATTTTAGGCTTTTCAGCAGTAGCATGTGCTAAAACAGTACTGCTTCCTGGTGCAGACCCAGGCACAAACAGAAAGATCTCTGAGGGTCGGTGGTGCCCTTTCAGGCTGTAGGCAAATCCCTAATGTGACATTTTCTCGTTTCTTAGTGGAAATGAGGCTTAGCTCTAAATTCAATACTTTTTAAGGTTTTAAACCTGTTATCTAGAACATCAATGTCCTCCACACATCTGAAGTCCTGAATGTTGTTCATGAAGTTTTAAAGTGTTTTTTTCATGCAGTTTGGGGTTTTTTGTATGTATAAAACTATATAAAAGTATGATTTTTTAAAAAAAAAATTAATTAGTTTGGATCTGCTTGTTGATCTGCTTTTGATCTGTTGTGATATGCAATGCAATCTCATTGAATGTTCAAAACACTGAACAACACCAAATAATTAAGATGTAGACACTCTTATTTGTAGAAAGATATAGTGGAGGGTTACAGTCAGGTTAATGTTTAACTTCTTAATCTTTCTAATGTTATGCTTGGAAAATATCCTTTAAATTTAATTATTTGCTTCTGTGCATTTACTACTTTGCAAATGAGCATTTAAAATGTAATTTTTCTTTACAGTGACCTTTCATCATTTTGTATGCATTCATAATGATGCTTGTCATTCTAAACAAATGCTATCCAACCCACCATGCCACTGACAGATGCATTTATTCTCTTTCTAATTGTCTGAGGTTTGTAGATCTCAGACCTTGTAACTTAAGGGATAGTGTGCTTTCTCCTTAACCCCACCATCTATTAAAAGCATTTCAATGACAGCACATTTGCATTGCATCACCTTTGCAAGGGAGATCAAGCATCCAAAAGATGGCATTCACAAGTAATATAATTATATCTGGAATAAGAAAAATGCCTTTTCTAGCTACTCTTGCTGATCTTGTGATTTACTAAATTCATAACCCAAACCTCTGCACAATCTATTTATAATTGAACATATATAATTGAATATAGTAACAGCGTTCATAGCTGTTTTCCACTGCAGGTATGGCAGAGAGATTAAGAGAGCTGAACTCTTGCACTTTCTCTGGGAGAATCTCTTCTTGCTGCCTTGTAATCTTCACAGGTAAAGGTGTGATTGTTGCTCTACATCAGACAGTGAGAGTCTGATGCAATTTGTCTTGTGTTAAGCAGAGTCAATATGACTTCAACTCCCATGTAAATACACATGGACTTCAAACACAAACAAAAATTTGTGTTTCAGGTATTCTAGGAAATTTGTCATGAACATAGAGTACGTGATTTGTGATACTTCCTGATCTTTCAGTGCTGGGAAAGAAGGTGATTTTTGAGAACAAGTAAATGATGAGTAAATGGTGATGCAGCTTCTTCTGGTATCTGGCTGAGAATAAAGATAATGTAGTCAAAAGAGGAAAAAACCATACATTTCCTAGCTTCTCTTTTTAAATCTTGTGATGTACTTTGTACTTCTGTGGTCAGGAAGTGGTTCTTTCTACCTGTGTTTGTTAGGGTCAGTATAAAAATACATCTTATGTACTGAATTTGGGTAAGTGAGCTCCAAGTCTTGGGTTTGTAAGGCTCTATGCAGGAAGGTACAAAAGACATTTGAGATTTCTCTCTTTCTGAAAAGAAAGTTTATGAAGTTGTTTTGAGACTTATAAGCAACATGAAAAATGTAGTACTATAAATGATGAGGAATGTCAAGCCCTTTAGTGCTTCACTTCAGATAAGTTTTTTCCTTTTGTCCTCCTATTTTTGTTCCAGGAGGTGTTATATCACCAAGAGTGACAGCAACTACTCCAGCAAACACAGAGATTTGTTAGAGCTAATCACTATTCAAGCAGTGATTTTTCCTGGTTCCTTAAAATGAGTCTATTCTACAACAGATAGAATCAAAAGCTCATAATGCCTTCAAAGCATAATCTCTCTCCATGTGTGTATGTATGGAATACATATTTATACTCTACTGTAGTTTTGTTATTTTCTATCTTTTTCATTCTTTACTAATATATTTCTTGATATAGTTGATCTGCATTGCATTTTCTCCTCTTTATCTGTTTTTCTTGTCATCATGTACACAAGGGGTTTGGACAGAACTGTGAATATTCGACAAAGAAAAATAAATCCAATATGATCAAAATTATATGCGCTAATCAACAATAACCAGTGTTTCTGTCAGAAAGTGTGTTTATGTCTCTCCTCTATATTGTTTGGGTTTGAGATTCCCAGAATTGATCTGGGCTCCCTCTGTAGCTAACAGAGTTATCTATTAATGACAAAAATACAGAGATAATATTTGCTTATGCTAGATTCACTTCATCTGCTCTGCAAACATGCTACTTTTGTGCAGGTTTAGAATTAATCAAATATCAGGCTGCTCATGAAAACAGCCATCACTGGGAGGATATTAGAGGGTGTTCGTGGATTGAGTGGTGAAATTCCACACATCAGCCTTGGCTCTGGCAGCCTGACTTCAGAGAGTGCTGAGAGCAGGGCTCCATTGTATAAGCTGCATTACTCATCCACACTCCAATTTCAGAGCCTGAAATCTCAGGGTAAATTGCTCTGAAGAAAGATCAATAGGTCAAAAGCCCTGTGTATGCCAATGGCAAAACTACTCTTGCTTTTGGTAGCCTCACAACTTTTCTATGATATAGGCAAAAACCAGGATAGGAGTCTGTGGACTAGTCCTAGTTCATTGTTTTATTAGATCCAGAATCATATTCTGCTGTTCCCTGCTGTCAACTGTCCTGGGATCACCCTCGCTGTTCATCACTTAGGAGAAAACTCTGCCTTCAGTACCCATTTGTAACATTAAGAGTGCCTAACCAAGCATTTCCTCCTTCTGAAAGACAATATTTCTCTTTTCTCTCCTTAGCACAGGGTCATGCAGAACTGTCTGGGGCTGTGACTGTTGCCACGTTATTGGCATACATATGTTGAAAAAAAAAAAAAATCTGCAAAGTATAATGTTGGGTTCAGGTTTGGAACCTAAATGGGCCTCTGATTTCCCAGAGCTGGAGATACAGCCTGCCTTGCAGATTGGTTTTACAGGTGGATTTACTGAACAGTGCTCCCCTACTTTTAAACACCTGATGCAGTTGGCCTGTTTGTGTCCAAATGGATCTCCATGCATATGACTATTCTAAGTTCACAGAGGAAACTTAACTGATAAAAGGACTTTGAAAATGACAGAGACTGGCAGAGTCATCATGAAAAAGAACATAGTAATTGTCCTGTGAAGATTGTGATAATCAGCAGAACAACTGAAAAATAAAATACCATCTTTTTCATTCACCTATTATATGGAGGAGATGTGGCTAACAGGTTTCCTTTATAAATTGGAAATTAAAACTCTGGGAAAAGCTGCAGGGAGAAGAGCTACTGGGATGTCATGGGATGGGATGAGTTGGAGGAAGTCATGACAAAGACAAGGTCATCACAGTATAAACAAAGGAGAGGAAGGAAATTTTATGACTGCCATGGGCAAGTGTTTGAACAAAATAAAATAGACATAAGTCATCACTATTTTTACTCAGGTCTTGTCCCTTAAGTGAATAAGACAAAGGAAAAAATAAATAACAGCAAAACAAATTGAACTCCCCCACATTTGCCCTGCCATCTCTTAAAAAAGTATTTCCTGTAGTAGAAACATTAGTACAAAACTCAGACATTTCTGTAGCTCCTGCATGCCACTCCTGTGGTGTAAGGTAATGGAAAATCTTCTAGGCAACTTAATATTTTCCCCCTGCTGTAAAATCTCTGGGTGGCTTAGATGCAACTTCTAAAAACACTTACAAATGTGAATAACCTCGAGATAGCATGGGTGACCACATCTAACAGTTTAACACAAAGGCCACTAATTAAAGCTCTCCCTGTGTAGAAGGAAAGCCAAAAGCAAAGCTATATATATGTCTTCGTCTCAAAAGAAAATCAATGGAGACTACAGGAAATTTCTTAGCGGACTGTTGGATGGAAGATTGGTTCTTTCAGTTCAGTCCAAACCCACACAGAGTGGCTGAAGTTATGCAGTGTTCCCTAGGGCGTCTGCAAGACTGGGAGTAAGAATCACCACTGCAATAAACATGGTGTTTCCTCCTTCTACTCACATTGCTTTCTGCCCTGATTCTCAGGGAAGGCTGAGGGGAGTGAGACTGTTTATCCTGAAGAAGTCATGGCTGTGGCAGAAGCCTGCCAATATCCACAGGGAATTTACTGAGAGGATGGAGCCAGGATTTTTATAGTGGTGTGTAGTGGAAGAATGAAAGAAAGCAGACAAAAGGTTTTGATGACATTGAAGGACAAAAAAAAAAAAATAAAATCACTGTGAGGCCAGCAAAGCAGTGGACACAGATTTGTGTACAGACTCCATCCTTGAAAGTTTTTCAACCCACAACAGATAAAACCCTGAGCAACCTGGTCTGAGCTCAACACTAGCCATACTTCAGTTATGAAATTGGAGTGGAGACCTCCTGAGGCTCTATCCACATGTATTATTCTAGGTTTCTGTGATTCTAGTGTATGCCATGAAGTTTGAAGGTACTCTGGTTCAGGAAAGCAGGAACAAAAACATTTTTGTTTAATAAAGAGTCAGACAGGATGAAAGCAACCCATGTGATAGTGCAGAAAACAGTTTGTGAGTCTGGGAAAAGCACATTGGAGTGAAAAAGTAAGCAGCAATGTGCAGGTCCTTGGCTTCTTACTCAGAGTAAGCCAGCATATGATCTGCACTAGAATTACCTGCCCCAAAATTTGTCCCAAAGGAGTCACTTGCCTGAAGTTGGCAATGTGGGATGTCTGCTGCTTCCCAGGAGCTGAAGCTGAGGTGACCCAGGGAATCTGAAAGAGATCCCTCCTTGCCTCAATTTCCACAGCTCTGACCTATTGTTGACCACTAGATAGTCTTTGCAGCCAGTCTGAAAGAAAAAGACTGAGGATGGATGGATGGAACAGAACAGCTTAAGAAATAAAGGTCAGACTCTTACAGCTCTGCCCTGATTACAGCATTTTTTTGGGGAGAGGTTTAATGTGAGCAAAGCTGTATGCTGTATGCAAAATTTCACCACAAGAGCAATTTCCCAGTTGGATACCTCTGCTCATTCCACAGTAAAATGCCTTTAAGCACAAGTGAATTGGGCTCCATGTTTGTCCTTAAGCCTTATTTCTATACTTGCCCTACCAAAAATTCACACAGCTGTTGTAATGCATCACATGAGATCACCAGCTCTGCACTGTCTTCCAAACAATGCTACTTTGTGCCTAAGCAAGAGAAATGCCTGTTTTAGCAGGCCCTGGCAGAACTGTGGAATGTAGTGAACAGGATCACACAGCAGTAGGCCTTTCCATCTCCCTTACATGATACATATCTCTTCCCTACCCTCCAAATTGCTTTTGCTGGCAACAATGACAGCTGTCCATCTCTGTTCCCAAGCATGCAGGTCTTGAAGGAGCAGCTGCTTCCTCCCTGAGCATAATAGCCCTGACATGAATGGAGTCTGCAGTGATGATGTAGCCAGAACCTTTGGGTTATCATTTCTGCTATTAAGTTGGAGGTTCTGCTGTTCATCCGTTGTTGAAGAGGATGGGGGTACAGAGATTCAGTCCATTTAGAGAATAGTCAGCTCACACTGATGCTCTGTGAAGAGTTACTTCTATATTAGTGCAGCTCTAATTACAAGCCAGCCAGATCAACATTCTCAGTTTTTTGACTGTCATTATAGTACCAGAAACATATTTTGCAAAATACTTGAGTATGAAAAAAAAGTAGGAGTATGTGTTGTGGCAGAACTGTTACACTAGAAATGATGATATTGCTCATGATAACACAGAGCTTTTGAAGGAACAAATATTTTGGTGTAAAAAAAATGACTTAGATTGGACTTTTCTGAAATTAGTGTCCATCCCTGAAAAATATAGGCAGAACACATCATCGCTGACCTCAAAGGCACCCCTGGCACCCAGAGGTGCTATTGCTTATGTCAGTCTATTCATCCATCTCAGTCTCCTGTCTGTCCTTTTTTTTTCTCTCTCTTTTTCCTGCTCCAAGTTCACCTTGCAACTCAGAGCTCAAAGATCTACAGGGCATGGGGGATGTCTCACTCACCTCAGAGCAATGCTGGGCACAGAAGGCAGGCCAGGACACGAGAGCTGCTCCATACTGCATGGCATGCCACAGTCCAAGGCATGGGGGAGAGCTGGAGGTTTGTTCACCTTTTCATTTTCTGGTTTGTTAATAGGCAATGAAACAGGCAAACACTGAGTTAATTTTTAGCACATTTTTACACAGAGCCTGTGCTTGCTGGGAAGTGGTGGGATTTTGGGGCATTTCCACGTACACACGCACAGAGTTTTTGCTAAGGGAGAGCTACAACAATGCTCAAAGAGAAAGGAGAAAGCAGGGTCTAAGAAAGGAATAAAAGAGAAGATAAGAGGATTCATTTAAATGCAGAAGAGCTGAGCTAAAACCTCGATCAAAGCCTTGAAATGATACCATGATGTTGGTGGAAGCCTGGTAAAACTGGCCCAAATGAGACTGCCACATAATAAGTGACTCATGCTTATAATTCCCCCTCTCTTTCATCTTTGTGTGCTGAAGGTAACATATTGCTACATTCAGTGAAACCATAAATAAGCAAGTTATTAGTATTATTACATCTCCAGCTGTAATAATAAAACCTGGCAAGGGCCTGAAATGTTTTCAATATTTTCACCAAAAATAGCAAGAACAAAGCAAGAAGCCCACCACCTCCAACTGTCATCAAGTTCTTGATATATTAAACTACTCTGGAAAGACACAATATTGCCAATTTTTATATATTATTGCCTCATGGATACCAAATAGATTGTGTCACCATAACCACCTCTCTTTTGCTTTAAAATTTCTGTCACTGAATCCAGTAACAGAAAAAAAATCCCTGGAATATGTATACATTCAGACTCATTAATTCATCCTTATCTCTAACTGGTTCTCTTATGCCATTTGAAATGAAAGTGTTCAGAACATTCCACACACATTTTCTTCCCTGAAGATTGTTTGATGCATACCACAGTGTTTTCCATCATTTGTATCCACTAAGCTGTGCACTGTCTCTCTGTCTCTCTCTTCTGTCATTTGCTGTGCTCCCAGGAGATTAACAAAGATAAGTTATTTAAGTTTTGATGACTCTGCAGGGCTGATTTCAAGGTGGAATTTTTTTCATGTTCATTTTTTCCTACTTGGAGAAAGTATCCTTTCTTCTGGAACAAACTTCTGAAAAACATTCTGCCTGGTATTTGCTTTTCCTGCTAATCTTAATCTCCAATGTTGTAGATATTCAGGAAATAAAAGTGCCAGTTCTGAGAAGGGCTGTAGTGCTTAGAAGGTATCAAAGAAAGGTCTTGGCAGAGGGTTGCCCTTCTTCGGATCCCTACATTTGGCTGGTCCCACTGAAAACACTCAGGCAAAATTTCTAAAGGCTGTCTGAATCCAGAAAAAATCTTCATGACACTTAGATGATTTAGTTCCTTCACAACATCTTAGTTGAAATACCTCTTTAAAGTATACTTAGAATGGAGAAGCTCACAGCTTTAAAGAAAGTCACAATTAATATATGCCTTGCAAGAAATTGTATATTGTGATAACGTTTTTGAATCTTATGAAAGTCAAAGTATGTGTAACCAGAGTGGTATAAATTTTTAATTATTATTTTTTTATTTCCTGGCATTTTTGATAATATTCAATTAAAACCTGAGTAGCTTTCTGCAAAGAATATTTCAGTTACTATTAACACCACTGGATAGGAATAAAAGCCATGAAGGTATCAACAGCCTTGCCATGTGTCAGTGGGCAGGTCAATATCTGGGTTCTATGGTGGTTACAGATTTACTGATTAATTACTACAAAACAGAGAGAGAGTGAAGGAGAGAGTTTTCCTGCCTCTAGCAGCTGATGTTTAACAGAGACACCTAAGTTAGCAAACTCACCTTCAGCTCTTCAGTGAATCAAGATGGGGAGGTTCTTTCACAGTCCTCTGGCTTTTCAGACCTCTGAATCAGGCACCCAAAACCTTTCCCTCTGCTCTCTCTAAGGCTCCCAACCCAAGCATCTCAGCTGCAGCTGAGTGGAACACGAACCCCCATCATGCCAAAGAGTGAACAGTGCCATTTAACCTCTGTTATCCAGTTCATTCTTAGGGAGTCTTTCAATATCTCATCTTTGTCTCATGTCCCCTCCACAAATTATTGTGCAACCCGGTGTGGAGAAAACGACAGTCAAACAAATATGTTATAAATACCTTGCAATGAGTGGAGTAAACAGCATGACAACAGAGCTGCCCAGCCAGCCTCCCTCATGAGCTGCTTTTTATTGTGTTCTGCTTCAAGTGTCATTCCCCCAGTGCTGCCCATTCATCTTGTGCTGGGTTACAAGTCAAACCTGCCCTCATTCATGCTCTCTTTGGGCTGGAGAGATCCAGCTGTGGCCCACTCGTGGCAAATAAACTGTCTCATAAAAATACAAGGGTTCCCCCATATTTTTTTCTCACATCTTTTTATATTGTTGCTATGGGATAGGTGATTGCAACTGGACAGTCCACAAATGCATTCCTGGGAATGTCAGACAGCTAGGCATCATTTATTTGAGATGGCAGAGCAATATCAGAGGGATTCAGGGTGGAGAATAAGATATATGGTACAATCTAAGCAGTGTGTAGTGGCAGTATAATCGAGGGAAGGTACAGGGAAATGGAGTTTACCTAGGAGGAAACTGAAGAGTGTAAATTTGCTGGTACTCCTCTAGTGTGGTAACACTCACTAGGAAAGGAAAAAGCTGTTTGAGGGGGCAACAAAGAAAAGAGAAAAATTCAAGAATGTTGTTGTAGAAGATTATGGTGGTGATTTATATGAAAGCAGCTGCTCAGTTTCTCACCTCGAGTCAAACAGAGACAAAAGGTCAGTGAATACAGTGATGGCAGTTCAGTATCTACTTCAATAAGCAGCAAAGTGACTTTGCCCTCTGCAATCTTTCAACATGAAGGAAGACTTCCTTGATTTTTTTGCACTTAATGAAAGTAAATCATGTCCAGCTCTAGAAAGATCAGGAAACCTTCCTGGTTAACACATTTTAGAAAACCCAGTCAAACCATCTAGTTCATCTGAAATTCTAAAGCAGGCGCTTTGACAACTCCATAATATTTACATCTTTTAATCTTGTCACTACAGCAGGCAGAGACTTTTTGTGCTTGACTATAGAAATAGATTTCCTGTTTCTTGTTTTTCTGTTGAGTCATAAAAAATTCCCTGGTCTAGAAGATCCAAAACAAATTTACATCCATCTTTTCATATTCTGGTTCAATTATGGTTTTTATTACCTCCAAAGTTAGCTTAAATGCTCACTATTGTCCAAGAAGTAGGTAATTAAACAAATAAACAATTTAACTGCAAGGGAAAGAAAAGCTTCATTCCAGTATTTGCCACAAAGTACTCTAAGGAACTGCTTCCAAACTGTATAATGGCTACCCTGGGTTAAGATTCTTCTCTCTGAACATTTCAGATAAAAAGGTCTTTTACCTATTCTGTCTCTACCAAGGTTAATTTAGCTGAGCTACTGAGATAAAAGAGCCTGCCACATTCTAGCTTGAAGAGCAAAAGGGGAGGATGCAGCGGTAACATGAAATGCATTCTGTGTCAGACAAAGGTTGAACATGATGCTTTTTTTGCCCCACTCCTCTCAAAAAGGGGTACCTTAGAGAAATTTGAAAGTTCACAGGTGTGAATCTGGT
Source organism: Chaetops frenatus (assembly GCA_013400775.1). Classification (NCBI taxonomy): domain Eukaryota; kingdom Metazoa; phylum Chordata; class Aves; order Passeriformes; family Picathartidae; genus Chaetops; species Chaetops frenatus. The sequence continues at coordinate 820,741 of VZTR01003533.1, forward strand.
ACAAGGAGTTGGATTTTCACGTGGCGCAGAGCTCACTGCCACAAGAGTGGTTTGTGGTCTCACCATCATTTAAACAGGACTGAATGAGCGGACTCACAAAAAGTACATCTAAAATGTTCATAATACAAGTCTGCAACACTACATGAAGAGGGAGATGGCATTCTGGTTCTTACTCACCTGTGGCTGGATTTGCAGGACAATTTCTAACCTGTAAAACTTACACAGATTTTTTTTTTTTTTTTTCCTTGGTAACAGCTATTCATCCTGCTGGTTTTTAGGAGATTCCTAAATAGCTGATAAGATTTGAAGCACTAGTGGACACAAGCAGAGAGAGGATTAGAAACTCACTGGGCAAGTCCTGTGTTCTCATGGTCCAACACACTATTTGGCCATGTCTTTCAGCCTTTGTTAGACCTTTAGATTTCCAAAGCATGGAAAAGATGTGCCTCTCTGTGCTCTTAAGTGCTCCAGGGGCCTAAGCTTAGTACTGCTGTGAGGGTGAGGCAGGAAGGCTTGGAGAAGATAATGTATTGGCTTTTGTATCTGAAGGTACTTACACTGACATAACTGCAATTATTAATACTGGGGACAGGATGCTCCCAATCTATAATTTGAGGTAATGTTTGGCAACTTGAGCAATATGAATCATGAATCATTCATTAAGTGAGCAATGTATTTAATGAGTCAGAATTAATTTATAGATGTCCTCTGTCATTTTGTTGTGTAATTTAAGGTCACCACCAGTATTTTTTGTATATCATAATTACATTGAGGCTTATATGCAATCTCTACACAGTGCAAATATATTATTTGCTTTAGCTTAAACTTTTTTTTTACTTGGGGAAAGACTTTGGGAATGGTGCCTGCTTGATGTTTCAGATCCTCTTTGGCCCTAAATTGGTAAAGCTACATTGAAACTAGCAGAGACCTACCACTAAAAAAAAAAATGTGGCTTTGAGCAGAGATCTGTTTCGTAGTCAATAGTTTCCAAGCTGCCTACCCCTCATCCAGACACCAATACATTCAACTTAATTACAATATTTTTGATTGCTTCCCCAAAACTCCTCAAAGGTTTGTGACCTCAGAACATGGTACCATTGCATTGTATCAGCCCAGGATGGAGGGGCTTAGGCAGAGGAGTCCATCTTTTCTGAGATATAAGTAAGGCATCTCTTTCTGCACTGACTTAAGCTCCTTTTTTCTTCAAGTATATCCTAATAAATAACTGAAAATCTCCTCCTTTCTGCACAGTCCTGATGCTTGCATTTTAGTTGTACATGCTCTCTCTGTCTCTGGAGATAGTCGTCCTCACAGTCCATCCTCTTTAACTGCACAATAAGTGATGTTTTTATGGAGTTCCAGATCATTTACTGATATTGAACACTTCAGTGGTTTAATCCTTCCTCACACAGTGTGTGGACAAATAATAGCTTGATAGACTTCATCATTCATGAAAGGCAGACAGAGCAGGCAAGCCAGCATGAAAATATTTTAATTATACTTTGTCAGAAGTGTATCACAGGAGATAAGAGTGCTCTTCTTTCAGCAGTTTCATTTGGACAATTTGCCCAAGTCCAAATTTTTTTGCTATTAGTTGCGCTTGGGTTCAGATGCTGTATTTCCAGAAGGCAAGAAGAAGGTGAGACAAGATAAAAACAAAAAGTAGCAGAACACTACAGGACTCAGGAGAGCAATTTCTTGCTTGATGCCAGGCTTGGAAAAGAAAAAACTTCTTAGAAAGCAGCAAGTAGTATAGAAAAGAGGATAGGAGAAATCTCATGTTTTGTTAACTTTATTCAAGTTTCATATGGGACAATATTATGGAGTACCACTGGCCACAAATCAGCAGGGCTCAACTCACTGCAGAGAACCTTCCCTTTCATAGATGTTCTCCAGCAGAGCATGTTCTCTCCAGGCATTTCTCCCTAGCTTCCCAAACCATATTTATAAAGTATAAGTATCTAGAAGTGTAAATGAATGGCATCTGGGCGTTATAAGGAACACAGAAAACTGACTTTCTGATCAAATAAAAAGGTTATGTCATGAATAATTTCTTTTCTGAAGCTGGATCCAAGCTTACTAAAGCCAGAGGGAATTTTTCCCACTATGTTTTAATAGTTTTGGGATTGAATCCCCGTGAAACCGTGCAAGATGAAACAGCATATTGGAAAATAGGGTTATAGATCATTATACTGCTCAGCTTCTGTTTATGTGGGTATTATTACTTTTATATTGTATAAAACAGCATTTGATAAAATTTGTCAAAATTATTTTGTCTCTATTGCAAATGTAGTATTACTTTCATGTGTGCCTGCTGTTTTGTTACTGGTGCCTTATCTTCTGACAATATGACATGGTAGGAAATACATGAGAGAATCAAAGATGAAAAGATGGGGTAAACCATATAAGAACTCTATTTTCTTTCTTGTCAGTGTTATAATAGAATTCCTATAAACTCTATCCAGAGTTCCTATACTACTGAGATAGATTGTATTGAAAGACTAAAGATAAGACATAAGGTATTGACCTGGCCTTTGGTGCACGTGGAAAATAGTCAAAAGTTTTTCTGTCACCTTGGTTGCCACTGAATGTCTCAGAGCAAGAACTAAAGAAAGGATTTTTAAGAAGTAAGATTTCTAGAATTTTCTTTCTTCTGCTACCATTTAAAATCAATAACAAAGTACTCTCAACAGTCATAGTGGTGAGGTCATAGGAGGACAAGTAAATGAAATTCTTCCTATCCTAAAAGCTCTACACATACTATCATGGTAGTGGGATCAAGCCCCAGGTTTCCAGCCATATACCTCATTTGACAGTAACTCCAAAGCATGGGCACGTATCCAACATGTAATTCATACAAACATAAACTTTTTTTTTAATCTTGCCAAGCTTTTAGTGTCAGTAAAATTTCCCTGCAGTGAGAAACAACAATTCAATTAAATGTTGCATGAAACAATTTCTTTTCCCCTGCTGTACATTTGCTGACTATTAATGCATCCTGTGCTATTCAACTCAAGGTAAACAGACATCTCTATTTAGTTCTATATAGCTTTCTCAATGCAATTAATTTAATTTTTATAGCTCCAACATGATTGATATAACTATTTTATTTGCAAAAAAATTTTTCTAGCATCTTCAATTCCTCCTTACACTGAATATTGTAAGATGTCTCCCTCAGTTGGAGGAGGGAAGATGTTCCCTTAGTGTCTTTAGACCTTCACATTTCTCTTGTTTTCTTTCTTAAAGATAAGATAATTGAAACAAAAGACAAGAGGTCTGAAACCACTGTGGATGAGACACTTAAGTCTTAATTTGATTCACTCCCTCCCTATTCACTTTTATGTTTCTCATTAACAAGAGGTCCTTAATTGGTTTTTTTTCTCTTCCCCTAGAAAGATTATTTTGCTCTCAAAGCTGATGTTTTTAGAGGGGTGCATCTAAGACTGCCCATTACATTTATCAGCTTTGTATGTGTGATAAGTATGTAATTGTTCATCAAACCTTTTAATAAGTAAATATTTGATTCATTAAACTTTGTGAGCAGAATGTTGTAGTTTCCTTGACCCAACTTGAGAGACCACGATATCTTGTAACAACAAACGCTTCCCCTAAATATGTTGTAACCAGTATAACCACATTTTTAAAAGAGCTGCCTTTAGTAATAAGAAATGTTAAGTAAGCATAAGATAAATTTACATATGCTTGTGAGTTAAAGACTGCATATCTTGATATGCCTNATGTAATGTAATTACTTAGGAGTATATTAGAACCTTACATATTCTATCTTGGCTAACCTAACCACTTCCATCAGCTAATTTTGCCAACTCTATATTCCCCTTTAGCCTATTGACTTCATTAGGTAGGTAATAATTGCAGCTAATTAAGAGAAACTGTTGCAGACTGTAGTCCATTTATCTGTTCAATCTTATACTGAAGTTTGACAGTTATTTCTGTTGGCTTACTATCTCTTTGGGAAAGCTTTTTATTGAGAGTGTGGGCTCTGAGAAGAGCTGCAGGATGGAGGTGAAAAGTATTCAAGAAGATAAACAAATCTTAATAGGATGTGGGGATATTCAGGTACTTCAGAGCCCACATGCTATAAGAATACACATTGGTCTGCATAGCTTCCAGTCAGTGGAATGTGGAAAATCGAATGGGAACCAGGGTTTTGGAAGACATTGCCTTAACTGTTTTATCTGCCAACAAACAGGTTTATCCCCTGTAAGATGATGCCAGCTGATGCCAGCTGAGGCTATGTATCTATGAATTGACAACTTCTCATTGAATTACACAGACCTTTTGTATATGACAAAAATTTAATATCTTAGTGAAACTTTTTTTACCTTCACCTCATTTTTTTCTTCTCTCTAAATTTGGCCTGCAGGAACCTCTGAATTGCTTCATGCTGTCAGGCAACTTTCCACTCATCCTGGAAGCGGCAAGTTTGTGCTGGTAACAGTGGTACTTCCATCAGCTGAAGTACAGGGGTACTTGTACCACAGTGTTGCCCTCCAACAGAGCCATCTGAGACAATGGAAATGGAGTTTGCTTTTTTATAATATAAAATACAAGGATGTCAGACCAGGAAAACTAGATCAGCAGTGACTGAAGAATTTGTCCACAGAGTAAGCTACAATTAGTGTTTTGTTTTTAATTTACTCTGGATTCAAGCTGGAGCTACCTTACTTTCAGAAGTTACCAACCTGCACAGAGAAATGACATCAAGAAGACATTTTATATTCTAAATTAACATTGACCTTCCATTCACCTTTCAATCCCCTCGGGTTACCCAGTTTCATATTAGAAGTGTTCATTTGCCTTGCTTCTATCCCCCTTCATTGGCTGTGTAATTTGAAAAAGTCAGCACAACTGCACTTCTGTGATTTGGTTTTAGCTGCTCGTACTGACAAGTGTGAGATATTGCTATATACTGCAGTTTAGAAAATCACTTGTATACAAGGGCCTTTCATAAATATCAATTTTGAAAGCTCTTCTGCAACTGCATTGACACATTTTGCAGTCAAGCTAAGGGAGCTGGTGAAGGCTGTGGTAACCCTTAATGGGTTAGAGGAATTGCAATAACTGCAGTGTAAACAGTTATCTGCTAAGCTCTACCAAAGCAACATGATTTTGTATTTCAAAACATATTCAATGCTTGATTCCTACTCCTTCCATATTTTGTTTTAGGCAATATGTAGCATTTTTCAAGCAAACTAGACTTTCCAGTGAAACGTAAGGTTGCACCTTGATTTTCTGAGATATGCACCTGTTACATTTTAAATGAAAGCAATGAGAATAGAAATTAAGAGGTCTGCCATAGGTTACAAGTGAAAAACTCACACTTTCACAGTTCAAGTTCTGGTACCCCACTTCTTGTTTTCTCTATGTGAAAAGCAGACATATCTCTGAATGCTTTGCACTTGAGGAATGCAAGTTTTACCAGAATTAATTAAAATCCATAGAGAGCAGTAATGTCCCTCTTCCCTCAAAATCAGGGTTGAATTCACAAATCTCTTTATTATGGTTCAAACTCAAGCTGAATTCTCCTCTATGGGAACTTACTTGAAGAAAACTTTGTTAAATTGGCCATCAGTTGGATTAAACAACCATATCATTCCCAGATCCAGAGTCCCTCATCATCATCTTCTTGCCTACCTTCCTGCAGTTCAGTGCAGCACATTTCAAAGGCTAAAAAAAGCAGCTAAAAAACAACTTTACCCCAGAAACCCAATAATATGCTTCTCCTTTGAGGGCAAGTCCCTTTGGTTCTAATTCCCACACATTCCTGTTTTTCTTCTCTTCTGTATTGGGACTGGATGTCCATCCTGTCTCTCCATGGTTTGTCACTGCTTCACTTTCAAAACCTCGAGTGCTCTTCAGCAGTTGTGAGAGCCTTGGGCTCACTTGCCCTCTGAGCCACAGAGAAATCCTGAATATACAGAACCAGATACTGTGTGTCAACAGCAGGCACTGTAGGTTGAAGGTGTGTGTTTAACAATCACCTACTAAACCTGTAAAGGCTTCTAATTGAATTGCTAAAATCAGGCAAGAGAGGGCTGGCCTTTGCAACACAGCTCCCACCAAAGCTGTTTTTCCCCTCCTAGGGCTTCTTTTTTTAAATGTTTTCATTTTCCTGGCAGCAGTTCTATTCTCTGTTACTGCAGTTTTTCTTCAGTGGTTATTCAGATTAAGCAGTTTGATTGAAATTCTTTGCTGTTAAGCTCTGGAGTTTTCAGTTGTGCAAATGGTGGGGGATATTGAGAGAAGGGGAAACTCTGGAGTCCTTGAAGAAGTGCTTCCATTTTCTACAGCCTATGACTACAGTGACTCTGACACCCCAGACCTGACCGCTGCTCCGCCCTGGGCTCTGAGTACCTGCCAGTGCCAGGGGTGCTCCCATGGCACTCGTGGTGCCAATCACCTGTGTGCCTGTGCATTTGGCTCAGGACACAGATGTTCAGATGCTCTTCTAGTCTGAATGGTCAATCAGGTAAATTTCAAACAGACTCATCACAAAACACAAACATTTGTGGTTCTCCTGTGCACCCACTTTCCCTCCGGCTTAGGATGAGAGGCATCTGGTTCGTATACAACAGTTTCAAGGAACTCTTAAAACAAGATCCTAGTGGGAGCACTAAAGACTGTCATTTATCACAGAATATACAGACAAAACCCCAGAAAATATTTAACAGCAGAGCACAGCTAGTTGTCATCTAAATTATCCTATGAAAATCACTGTTTCTCCATGAGTGTATTGCAAGGATGGCTTCTTATACACTTATACACTTGCTGCTAATATTTTGACAGCTGAAATCAGATTATTTGTCTTTGTTTTAATTAGTCAGTGTTGTCAGCTTTCTAGGAGTGAAAAGGTGCACAGTTGCAACTGGTACTGCCATACAAGGGAATTCAGGCAGTTCTGCATCCTCTCACTAGGAGCAGCCATGAAAGTGGAGTAGGACACACCACTCTAATTTTTACTACAGAAGACCACCTAACACCCAAAGTCTGTGCTCTATTTACCTGTATCACCATAGAGAAGGTGTTTATATTGCACTTATCAATAATACCCACTGCACCTTGTTTCATGGCTGCTTAGACCCATCTGAGATATATTTTATCTATGGAGCTTTGGCTTTTGAGACCTGTGGTAGAAAATGTAATTGAAGAGTTACATCAGACATGGCATATTTAGAGCTGTACCAAAGGGTAACAAGAATTTCATTCTCCAGCCATTCACTGCTACTGTGCCTTGGACATTTTTCCATCTCTACTGGTGAATAAAGCTGCACTCAAATTCTGTGAACACACAGTAAGCACATACCACCTCAACCCTCCAAATCATGGCACGTGGTAACGCATCACCACTGAAGGTGCCAGATAACTGAATTACAGTCGTTTTGTTTTTCATTGCTGATGCTTGAATTTTAAAAAAAAGAGTAAATATTGCACCTTTTCTTAAAGCCCAGACTGAGATTAGGACAACAGAATCTAAAAAATTAATCATAGAATCACAGAACGGTTGAGGTTGGAAGGGACCTCTGGAGGTCATCTTGTCTACCCTCCCACTCAAATGGGGTAACATAGAACAGATGACCTTTATGGACGTTTAATCAAATTTTGTTTTGAAGTTTTTTGGTTGCATTTGCAGTAAGTGACCCTCTTAGTGCTTAGTTGAATTTAGATAAGCATCCAAGAGCTCAAAATCCTCACTGAAGATAAATTGAACTTCCCTGAATCTTGGTAAACAAATCTTACTGAAAAGTCTCATGAAAATCCCTCATTTTGTCAGACTGAAATGAAATGGAGTAGAATTTAATTTACTGAATAGTTCTCCACTTTCAGAATTTGAAAAGTAGGTTGCCTCATCCATTAAACTATTGATCACCTCTTTATTTGGTATTTTTAAGAGTTCCTATTTCTTCTGTTTTGCATTAATTTGATTAGAATATTCTTGATTTTGCTCTTTTGGCATTTTCAAGTATGGATAAAAAACAAAGGGAAAAAATCCCACATGAACCCAATTCTTTCATAATTGCAAGTTAAGCTAATGGATTGAGAAGGAGTTGCAGTTCATTAGTGTTCTCCTGTATTCACAACCACAACTTCCTTCAAGTTTCCATTACTTTCAGATACCAGAGTTCATGGCCAAACAGTGATTGTAATAGAGAGATTAATCTAAGTCTCTAATGTATGTAGACAGCACACCTGCTCCAAATGTGACACAGGGGAGAAGAAAGGCACAGAAACCCATCCTGCATCGTCCTGACAGTGTTATTAACACCAGAACCTAACGGGAAGCAACAAGGTGAGGAGTACAGGGTGCCTGTAGAAAATTATATCAAACACATGAAAGACCAGAAAAGTGTAGAGTTTCCAACAATCTGCTTGTCTGAACTGAAGGCAGCACTTTTTAGATCTGTTTCAGGACAGAACAGATATGTTCCTTGCTTTGGGATCAGCAACTGAGTAGTCGTGGTGTGTGTTCCTTTAAAATTTTCAGGGCAAAGTCACCAGCTCAGATAAAGCAGTATAACTGCATTCTGGCTTTCATTCAATTATGTCAGTCCCTGAGCATCTCGCCCTTGAATAGTTGGAGAAGGAAGCTCTTCAACTTTATCAACTAGATAGATAGGCTGGAATAAATGCAATACTACTGTCTGTATTAAAACCTAACTTATTATAAGCAAGTAATTAAGGGATAAAGTCATAGAGTGCTACATTTTCTTTTTCACCAAGAAATCTCTGCAGTAGAGTAAGGGAAGATACCAGGACCTTACTGATGGCTGCAGCATTTTAATTTACATGGTCAGCCACAGACAAGTAGTGTTGCAGAATAGCTCTTGTGCTTGGTGTCCCCTCAGAGGACTTTCCATGGCTGGAAGGCTGGTATGAAAGAGATTTGTTGTCTCTGTTTCCTCCTTGAAGAGGAGAAGAAAGGTCACAGATACAGACTTCCATTAGAGTTAATTTACATTGTGAAACTCCCTTTGAGTATAAGCAGTGAGGACACCAATCTTTTTCACAAGTGGTGGGAATTGGAATGAAAAATAAGAAAATTTTGCTCATAACGTTTTCCAAAGGAAAGCCTTGGGAGTCCATGATGGACTACAGATTGGAACCCAGGTTTGAGCATGCTTGTAGCTTTCCTGTTCATGAAATTGCCCTTTCTACATATTTCATTTCTTCTATCATTATTTCCAGTTAAGGGAATACATTTCTGCTTTCCCAGGGATTTATAAAAAAAAAAAAAGCTTGACCACATTTTGTCAATAAAACACAGATAAAAAGGAACCAGGTTACAAGAATAACCCTATGACATATTTAGAGATTTCTTAGCCACTACAGTGTTTGTGCCCTAATATTCTTCAATGCAGCTTCCCGTTGATTTAGACCACAGGAAAATAAGTTTTTTCTCCACTCCATGCTCTTCCTACTGATGTTTTGGTTTGTTTATATCTGCTTATACTTAAACTCCTTTAAATTTCCTCTTGACTTCTTTTTTACCCTCTACTTCCAGTCATTGACTCTGTTATCAAGGTTACTTTATGTGCTGATAAAGGCATTCTTCACAGCTATCTGAAATGCCTCCCTAGAACCACGATATATTTTGGCTATCTCAATTTTTGTCCTTGATCCTGCACTTAATCATGACCTTAAAGGGTTGAAACCCATCCTAAAGGGGATAAAACTTCCTGAATTTCAGTTCACTTGCATCCATTTCTTGTACACAGGGTTTCTATCCAACATGATGCATCTCACTTCTCAGAAGAAGCCATTCTGTTTGAGGGCAGCTTTGTTAGTCTTTTTACTGGTTTTTATTCTGTGCTGAAACTGAACTAGGACCCTGCAAATGTTCCTACAGAAGTGAAACTGTGCCAAAAAGCTACCAAGAGGCCAGGATGCTTTTGATTCAGGAACCCTGCTAAATATATTAACTGTTTTTTCTCTATGATTCTAGCTGCTGACATGATGGAGGTATTATCTGACTCTGTGGAGCCACAGAAAAGAAGCATGGTGAATCACAAGGTATTATTCTTTTTCAAATGTGATTTGCTATGAGATCCATCCTACCAGAACCCCTCAATGCAGTTTGCATGGAAAGTGCTGGTAACAACATCTCTGTCAGCACTTCTTGTCCAAGAAGGTAGTTTGTCTTGCTATGAATTGCAATTTCAAAACATTTTGAATCTGTTCATTGCAAAAATGAATCAGCAATTAAGGGGTAACACAAGTCAGGTGTTAGTGGTTAGAGAATGTCACAGCTGGTTGAACACCCACCCCTGCTGTATAAGAAACTGACTTTTTAAATGACGAGGCCATCTAAAAGAGCAAAGGAGAGAAGGAGAAGATGGGAAGGAAAGCCTCTTTCCCACAGAAAAGCAATACCAGCTAAGCACAAGGATAAAATACCATGGCCCTGCCAGTGACCCACAGTTATCAGGAGCTGGGTCTGAATTGGAATGGAGTGAAACAAGAATAGTTTTGTGTTCCACCTCATGCTGACCGTTCCCATTGCAGGAAGGGAAGAGAATGTGTTCATCAAAATGTGTGGGAATCTTGTGAAGTTTGGACTTGTGGCATTCTCTGCAATCTGGTGCCAGGAATTTGGAAATTGTAAAACCAAAGCCCAGAGGAGCAGCCATGTGTGGCTGATAGTCCTGGATAACATCCCTCGGGTGCCTTCTGCCAGCTGTTGGGTACTGCTGCTGCTGGACTCTCTGGAGACTGGGTGGACACACCAGAGGAACCACAGATTGGGACATAAACCATGGAACCCTCTGTCCAGCCTTCTGTTTTGTATTTGCAGGGAAGGAACCAGCTTTACTAGTCTTCCCAGGTGGTCTATGATGGAAGAAGGATTCTTCCTGAAAGGAATGTTACACCTGGCTGCAGTGGTTGCCATGAGATAGAAATCCTGTGGTCACTAAGATAACTCATTGCCTGATTTAACCACTTCTGTCACAGGAAATGCCTGCTGAACTGTCTTTCCTTGGGGGGAAATGAATAGCTGAGAAAGAAACAGCACAAATGATATAACTGCAGAGCATGTTGAAGAGGCATTATTAAGTGAAGTGGGCTGGATGATTTACTTCAAATCTGCTCAGTGAAAATTTTGCACTGAGAGACATGGGACAGTGCCAAGGTTAATCATCTGCATGGCTTGTCCATAGCAAACACTCCATGCACAGACATCTTTCTGCTCTTTAGAAATAGAGAAACGACAGAATCTAATCAGAGAGGGAGAATGAAAGATCCAACCTTCAGTACCGTGTATTCAATACAAAAATATAATATTTTACGTTGCCAAGTGGTACTAATGAAACCAGGAAGTTAACAGACCGTAAGGAGAACAGCCCACCATCTCCTACATGGAGTTTGCATTTTAAAGCACCCTGGGGCATGTCTTCATATGTAAGAAAATTTGTAGAACCTAACGAAGAGGTGTTTTATAAGTCAAGAGTGTTTCTGCATGATTACACTGCTTATTAAAGATGCAAAACATTGAACTGCTCTTCCAGACTGTTTGATTTCTTAAGACAATTTGACATCACTATGGCTGGTTTCATGTTTGTCAGGGAAAATACAATCAATACTTACAAAAGTTTCTTGAATAATAAAATTCACTACAGTGCCAGAGACTCCATCTGGTCAAGAAGGGAAAATATATTACCTGGATTCTTGACAGTGTTAGGGAAACAGAAGAGTCATGCAGCCAATTTCACAGAGGTATACGTGTTAATTCCACTGTTTATAGCAATTGTCAAATTCTGTTCTGGTTTATGAAGGCTTAAGCATTTGTAATTTATTAAGTGTCTGCAAGTAGTTAAGATGTATTTTGAAGTTAGCTTGTCTTCAGAAAAAAAATAGTTGTATTAATCACATTTCTGCATTATTGATATTCATAATATAAGAAATGTTCTCTTACAATAAATGGCTGCTTTTGAAATATTCATTGGTCTTGAAGAACAGAAGAATGTAAGAAGAGATAAAGACCTTGGATATTGCTATGACAAAATTATTGCATACATTCCAAAAGTATTTTGAAGTAATTTTAAGTTAAGAGTTATTGTTTAGATGCATATAAGAATTTACAAAATTTTAATGTCAATTCCTTGTCTAAAAGGGCAAAAAAATACATTTTTGTTTTAAAATATATTGGGAAAACAAGTGACCATACAAAGCAAAGCTTTGGAGGAAAATAGCCCACTGAATTGGATTGAAAACCCCTCTGTTTCTATTATTTCTGAAATCTTCACCAAGATGCAGGATTCAGGATTTTGATGATGCAAATTATGGAGTTTGCGTATCATGTTAGGCCTGCATATTTGAAATGCCCTTCCAGACAATACAAGGGTAAAACAGAACTGTGAGAAAGGAACATATTCCCTGTGGAAAACAATGTTCCCTGTGGAGCCTGTTTTCCCAATAGAAATTATTCTCAGCTGTCATACCTTAAACACAAGTGGGCTGGTCAGCCAGGGAGAAGCTTTACACTAAAAGCAAGGAAGCACTTGGGAATGATTTGTTCTTTCAGCCCTTTGCTACAGAGGATGATAAAGAATGGATGAATCTGGGAACATTTCATGGTTAGGGATCCTTGGCTATGTAAAACACAGATTGAGACTCATCTGAATCCTGTTTGACACATTTCTGGCATTGGAGGTCTTGTCCCACACACTTTACCTTTGTGTAATCCTCTCAGTTGCCAATTTTTCCCTAAAACCATGGTGGGTAGCAGGGTTGGCATACTTCAAGCAGCTTTCTGCTTGCAATTTCTAGCATAATTTTGGCTTTTTCCTTCCATATGAATTATACAGAAGGGCTTCCTCCAGAATGTGGAACCTTGCTGCCTTCACACATGAGCCTGATGGCCACCTCTGCCTAAAACCCTCCTCAAATACTGTGAGACAACAGTACTTGAACAACAGGGTCATACTTTATACAAAGCTGAGGAGATAGGCTTCATTATAAGCAAACTCTTGATTCCTTTGTCCCTTTATGTGTCCGCAAAAGTCATCAATGAAAATGTGGCTGCATCCAACACCAGCTCTAAAGAGGGCAAAGAATTTCCTTTTCCATGAGCAGTGATGCCTGAAAGAGGCAGCTCTCAGCTATGCCTTAAGAGGATGCGTGGTGCCAAATTATAACTGAGCTTAGTGTTTCTGGTCACAGAGCCCTTCCTCTGGAACCCTGTGTGATTAAAGACCTGATTACATTGTTTTCCCTATCCTTAGTCTGTATGCCCTGACCTGACATTACAAGTCTCATTTGTTTAAGCAAATGAAAGATGTCTGTCCCAACTGATTCATATTTAGCTACGCTGCAGTAGAAATTTTTCAAAGAAAACATCACTTCTGTCTTCTTGCCAGAGGCAGTTGGATGTGATGAGAGTGACAGCCTGACTGCTCATTCTGGCTTAAGAATTGAGACAGTGAGGCTGAGCCCCTACTGTGGAAGCACACGGGACAAAATAACTTGGCAGTGACAAGTGTGTTGCAAATTCTCTGCACCAGCCATGCCAATGTTTCAAGGTTGTATAAAATTCAAGAAAAAAGATCACTAAGGAACAGTTGACTATGGAATTTGAATGATGCTATTCTGAGCTGAATCTCATAAAAAAGTTTGTGTTTGAGAGATTGTAAGTGATATAGTAGTTGGTCATTTTTCTTCTCCTTTCTTCTCCAACAAAAAATACAATGAAATTCTGTTAAATTTCATTATGATTTCCCTACCAGTTATGGCAGTCTTACTCTCTGCCAAGTCTGTTGGCAAAATTTCACTATGCAACTGGAAAATCCATCAGTTATATGAGCAGAAATATTGGCTATACCCAGTCATAAACAGATGTAATTGCAATTGCTGAGGCGTGCTCAAGATGAGGATGGTTATCAAAGTGCAGCACTAGAAATAGTGTGGTTACTTTAGATAGAAGATTTAACATCTTTTGTCCAGTCAAACCCAGTAGTAGATAAACAAGTAGATATTTGAAATTCAGGAGCAAAAAAAGGGACAATCCTCCTGGTTTCATGAAATCACAAGACAAGGAAATCTTTTGAGAGGAAGAGGGAAGGAAAAGTTAACTATTATTAACTGAACTGTGAATTCCCCCTCTTAAGAATAGATAAGTGGCAGGTCTGAGAAAGAAATCCTTTCAGAAGGTCCACACATGTTGAAGTATAGAATTCTGAAGCTTTTGCAGTACCGGCCCAGGTTTTCCCTGCAGGATGTGTACAGGGGTTGCAGTTGGTATAGAACGGTAGAACTACCCCATATTTGAAATTCAGAAATTTCAGTTGGTTTCTGGACACACAGTAGTTGGAAGCGGTCTAAGACTCATGAATATCCTTGTTCTTTTCATGTGTAATTAGAAAAGTTTCAGCCTGTTGATAAAGACTGATGATTTTTTTCTTTAGACTCTTTTCAATATAACAAAAATTAAAGACAAAAAATTGAGGGTGCAGGCAAATCATTAAATAACAGTGCTCTGTCTTCTATCTACTTTAATCAGATCACCATAAATTCTACCTTACGAAAAGTATACAGACAACCTTGATAGAGAATATTGAGGGAAGCATTAAATACCATTAAAAACCTGCTTTCTCACTGTGCTTCAGGATGCTTTTAAGCAAAATTGAGTGTAGTACCATATGAATATCAGATACTAGCTTGTAAGAGGAGACTCCATGCTACCCCCAGAGCACTTAGCAGAGTTGAGCTCTCTGTCTGTGAGTGACCTGAGCCAGTCCATGGCATGGAAACACTGCATTGTTCCAGGCCACTGTGTCACACCACTGCCACAATGAGATACAGCCCCAAGGTGTTATCACATTGTTGAGCTTGGCCCTGAAAATAAACTCTCTAAAGGCTGCAGTTATAAATAGATGTGGTACACTGCCTTATCACCTCCACAGCCGGAGGTGAGGGGCAGTGTCTGGTGCTGGCAATGACACTGGGTTGACTGCATGTCCCCAGCATGCCAAAGCACATCACAGCAGTGCCACCATGGGCCTGTTTTGCCACCTGTATGCAAAGCTGGATGTTTCCTCTGTTGGATTCTGGGTGGTATCATGCCTACACGAAAGAGTGGTATTGTTTTAACCAGCTCAGTAAAGATCTAACAAGTATTTGGTCACAGTAGTCTCAGGGACAAGTCTTGTTGAAACAGGAAACTTTAAGTTAGATCCTAGAAGAATAGAAGTTAGAAGATAATTAGGAATAGGAGAGAAGGAATGTGCCATGCTCAACATTTGTTGTGAACATTTCCTGTTGCTCACATCGACCAAAAGGAAGAAAGGAAAAGGTGCAATGATCGATAAGGAGAAGAATACAAAAAGCCCTGGGAATAAGCAAGTATTCTCAGGCCTCACGGCAGTAATCAATCAGCTCCCTGACTTGGACAAGGCTAAAAGGTCCAAAGGGCCTNACATACCTACTTCATAACTTAATACTACTTGTGGAGTTATACCGCGCCTCATTGTGACAGGCAGAACCACCCACTGTGGGCAGGGTCAGATGAGCAGAGCAGTGGCACAGCTCAGGTCTTGCTGCCTTGCCTTTTTTACCCCCTTCTGCAGTCACCAGGCACCCAAGAGAAGGTCCTGATGTCACCAGGCACCCAAGAGCAGACCCTGCAGCAGTGATGGCTCCTGACAAAACCAGCAGCTGCTGACTCCTTCCCCTTAGGCTCTCCCCCTCTGACCCCCTCCCCTACTTATTCCTTTTTTCTCCACCTTCTCCTGCCCCCTGTGCTGGAGGCAGCAAGATTCGGTTGCAACTGAGAAGCCTTAACCCGTCTCTGAATTATGTGCATCAACACCCTGTGGTTTCACTGGAAGACCACAGTGTGTTTCATGGGTACCAGAGTTCTCAGTTCAATAACTATAGGTACTAAAAATAAATGAGTAATAGATAGATTTTTAAATTTGCATCCGTATCATATTCTCCATCTGCATATTAATTTTGCAGATAGTGCTCTAGGAGACAGAATATCAAATAGTTTTCTAAAATGATGTAATGCTGTATTAAAGTATGTAATGTAGATTTCCATGAAATGTTGCTACCCCCAGAAACCCCATCTGACTAAAATAGGAACACTGCTGTCTGTGAACTAAGAAAAAACAAAAGACTGCAAATAAGGATAACAGTTCTGTGATATGTCTGATCTGGGGAGTGATATCCTCTAATGTGGCTACTGGGAGAGCTGTTTGATTTAATTTAATTTAACATATTCATTAATTCAGAACATAAACAGCTTAGAAATGAAACAATATTAATATATTATAGGAAATAATGGAGGAGATGGAAAAATAATACAAATTAGCTTGAGCTCTGATTTGGGAAAGCACTTACTCAGGTATTTATTTGGGAAAATCCTTGGAATGAAATACCAAATTTTAGGAATATGTCTGTATTGCTGGTGGTGGCCAGGACATTGATGGAAGACATCGCACAGTGTCACCTCTTTTTGTCATATGTCCTCATGAGTGCAGGAATGAGAGGAGAGGAGGAGGTTTTTCCCCTTAGCTGTGAAATAAGAAGCTGTAATTTTGAATTGAAACTCATGATTAGTCTAAACATATTTTTTAACTTTTTGTTAAAGGCGATATTTTTGTGAATTTAGTTCTCAGGAGATCTGCAACCAGAGCAGGAGTAAAGCTGTATCAATTGTGAAGTTTGAAGAAAAATTGTCAGAGTATTAATTTACAATGAAACTGAGAAAAAGTAATATATTTTGAGAGCTTTGAGCAATAAAGAAAAATGATGCTGTCGTGTGTCACACTGCAACATGGATATCAAGGAGCAGTATTAATTAAAATTTTCCTTAGAAAGGTAATTTACCAGCCAGAAAAGAAGCAGCTGCTCTCCCATACCACTATGCTGATACCACAACATGGATAAGCATATTTCCCTCAAAGGGCCAGATGGAGAAAAAATACAGGGGGTTCCACAAGGCTGATAGTCCTTCTCCCAGAAAACCCTGATCACTCACAAACTTTGCCAATGTTACTATGTGGGTTTGAATGATAAGGGACTTGCATAAGAATGAGAATCTCAAGTGACCTAGTCCACTGGGAAAAAAAAATTAAATCAGAAATTAAAATTTGATAAAGGCAAGAACAAAGTCCTACATGAAGGAAGTGGAAATTAGACAAACACAAAAAGGAGATTATTGTTCTTGTGAAAAAGATCTTCCTATCAGTAAGATCCAATATGCAGTGTTGCTGTGAAAAGATAAATATGATTATGGAATGTGCAAATCTGCAAGTTGAAGAAAATAATTATTCCAGTACCTTACAATATTGAATATTCAGCTGAAATAATACATTCTGTTTAGCACACTGCTTTCAGAAATTCCCACGTGTATTATCAGGGATCCAGGGCAGCTGAAATAAACTGATCAGAGGTCAAGAAATCATGCAATAGACTGAAAATTGGGAGAATTGGATTTTTTCATTCTAGGAAAGTGCGAATTTCAGAAGGCTGTTTCAAAGGATGAAAAACTTCCCTACACTCATAAGCAATAGCACAAGGAATAATTACTTTGACCTGCAGAAAAAGAGATTTTGATTCCTAATTAGGTAAAGGTTCTAGCTAAAAGGAGAGTTAAAAGCTGGAGTTTTGTAGCATTTCCATCCATGGAGGCCTTTAATGTTGGGGTACACAGACACCTGTCATGGATAATCAAGGTATCCTTGGTACTGTTTCCATGGAGTAAGGGCAAAAGCATCACAGGCCCCCTTCTAGCATTTTCTGGTATAATTTCTAAAATGTCTAATCATGACACCATTACAGGGCTTGCAGGAAAACCCTGAGGAGGGGCCACCTGTGGGTGGTTTGATAGCTCTTTTCGATTTTTAATCTCTCTTATTTTCACCTTTACCTTTTTGAGCTTGTTTGGCATTCTTAATGATGACTAGCAAAGTCACTTATGATTTTAGTAAAGTGGATGTCTATAAGTGCACAGAACAGCACAACATTCTGCATCAGAGTGGGCTAAGTTATATAAAAAAATAGTAATTCTTACATATGAAGAAGGGGTTCTCTCATATAACACCTGAACCTAAGGGAAAAAGCAAAGAGATCTCTTTCATAATTTCAGTGTGGTTGTGTAACACAATCTGCATGCATCTCTCTTTCTTTAAAATTCTGGAGTTAGTTCAGAAAGGATAAATTGGAGCAATAAGTGGTAAAAGACCCTCAGATGTGGTGGTGGTGGTGTTGGCTGTAAAAGTGAGGAGAGAGGGGAAAAAAAATTCCTGTGTGGGTAAAATTGAATTTTTTTATCCATATTGACAAAATTTGAGGAAGTTACATGTACTCACCTTCTAAAAGGTAAACTAAGTTTATTCAAATGGAAGGAGAATTCTCTGTACAGGTCTCCCTGTAGTTTCTGAACTGCTGAAAATCAAATTGTCCTTCTGACTGTAATGAAGCTGTGTCACGTAACAGTTGCTGAGACACTGACATTAGAACTTACTAAAGATAAAATGCCTTTTGACTTACTGTGATTTCTATTTACAGTCATTTGTCTTTACATACAATCTAAAAATACAAGCATTTATCTATGTATGTTCTCTAAATCAAGCCACTTCATACTTCTACTGGGCTCCCTTAATAATTCTGCCAAGATCAAATGAAGAATTAAATGAGTGAAAGACTAAAAAGAAGTGGTGTAAAACTTCCTGCATGGATCTTTGGAATCCAAAACAAGATTCCAGGTTACAATATTTATAAAATGCCACAGAGCATGGCAACAAAGGTGGAGTGACCTCAGAGTAAAATAAACATGCTCAGTACTGTAATTTTTTAGGATTCAGTTCTTTGCTGACAGAACATCTGAAAACATATTCAATTGGGCATTACCTTGAAATATATGTCCATTTTGGAAAGGCTATCAGGAGAATTAGGAGTTCAAAGCAATCCTTCACAGCAGGACAGAAAGAATAAACCACAGTAACTGTCAGTGTGTGTACATTAAGAAAGTACATGGAACTTAACTATGCTTTAAATTTAAATCTCTCTAGCTTTGTATCATGGAACACACCTGTTCTGGGACATGCAGGAGAACTAATTCTGTAGGCTTCAGTGATTCTTCAGACTTTTATATTATAGTAATTTAATTTTGAGGCAACCTAAAACCACAAGGAGAAAGGGAAATCTGAAATCTTAACACCGATGCAAGTTGTGAGTTATTCAAGAAAATGATGAGAATGAAACTACATACTGGTATTTTGAAAAATGTACTTTGCAAGAGGGAGAACATTATTCACTCACTGGCTGTGTTGCCTGACATCAGACTAAAAAAAACCAAACAAACCAAAAATCCAAACTTCATTGCCGGAAATCTTGCTTGGATGGATTTTTTAAAATTAATATGTGACCAAAATAAAATCCTCATATGGAATTCAGTAATGTGAAATTAAATTTCTCTGCTGGGAAAATAAGTCCTTTGACACATCAGAGAGTTTTATACATAAGTAGATCTAATTGCAGTTGATAAACAGTGCAGCCTGTCGTGGTTTTAGAAAATAATATGAATTAGAAAAAGAAGAAAAAAAAAATACAAACAAACCAAAAAAACCCCACAAAACAATAAGAACAAAACCAAAAATCCACAACACTTTTTCCCTCTCCAGAAGCTGAGTTTTCACGTTAAAAATTGCAGAGACATGAAGAATATAAAGTTGGAAAGGAGGACTAAGATCATTGATAGCAACAACTTAGTGGAGCACTGGTTATCTACCAATTGGTTTCTGGGTTATTGGTTTCTGGAAATAATTTATTTATGGAACTTCAATAACTAAGCTGTCTGGAGCTAAGTCAGAACTCATTGTTTATTCAGTATCTAGTACAAGGGGATTTTTCTTGGGAACTTTGAATCCTCCTCTAGTGGCACCATTAATTAAATAGGAATTAGGTATGGCAACTTTGGGCATACCTTTATTTGTTAGGAAAAACCCTAATCTACAAGAGTAGCTTTCTTTGTACCTTACGACTGAGACAGGGTATTACAAATATTGTGCTGGGGGTGAGGGTATATTCCTGGCTCATGGTCCCAGATCATAGACATTTTCTTTTTCAAAAGCAGAGGCTACTGAAATGATTGACACTGTGCAAATGCAAAACAAGCTCTTCACAGACACACCTGCTGATAAAAATCCTGCTGAAATCAATGGATCTGCTCCCAAGAATTTCCACAGAAAACTCTGAAGTCTCAACAAAGTAGGTGGGTAGGGAGAACAAGCAAAATCTCCTCTTGCAAATACCAAGGGGAAGAAGCACATTCTATACAGCACCAGGTCTCTTTCCCTGGATTATTTTGCCCATTTGTTCCTTGTTCTTCATATTTGATCAGAAGCTTTATATCAAGGGCTGTAGAAAGGTACCCCTTTCTGGTTGAAACAAATGTTCATTGGGTTTTGAGGCTGGAAAGAGGAGACAACAAGCAAAACAGACTTTGGAAGTGATTTTCCTTCTCCTTCCATTGGATACTGTTTGCCTAATTTTAGTGTTCTGAAAGTTAGGCACCTTAACAAAGCTATCTAGGGTCCTTCTACAGCAAAAGACATCATAGAAAAGGGAATCCAGAAGGGAATCTGCCTCCTCTTCTTTATTTCCACAGTAGAATGGAATGAAGTGCCACCAGTAAATAATTCTTTACTACACAGAAACCCTAGCCAGACCTTGTAGACTAGAAGGCCAACTTGTAGCTGGATTTTGAAACCCAAATGGGAGAAATCCCACCTCCAATACTGAACTGGAGTGCCTCACTGGTCTGAGTAAATTTCACTTGTGAAGCTTGCCACTACAAGAAAAGAGACATCATCACAACTGTGTTATGGAATTCTCAGTGCTTACTAAGTAGTTAAGCTATTATCCATTTTCCTTGGCATTAGAAAAGGCTCTTAAAGCACACAGATTTCTTTGGCTATTGTTATGTAAAATGTCAATCCTCTAGCCTGTGATTAGAAAGCTTTCAAGCTAAAGGTATTATTTCCTTCTTTCCATTATGTGCATGAGACAGAACTCGAAGTTGGTGGAAATGAGATGGAAGGGAATTCTGGAAACAAAAGAGAGTAATAAAGGGATTTTTTTTTACCCTCACTGCAAAGATCGGTAGTAACCACAAAGGCCACACTGTGAAAGTACCAAGTAGGGTTCTAGTTCATGTTTGCTGCCTTATATAGACTTCTATGCCATAATAGCTCAGTGCACAAACC
>VZTR01003533.1:844504-856978 GCA_013400775.1 Chaetops frenatus
CATTGAGCTGCACTATGCTGACCATCTAGAAACCCCCCCCGCCCCGTGCCTTATTAAACTGGATTAGTCTGATGGATCGGTTTTGCAGCTTGTGGTACCCAGATTCAAATTGCTGCTACATTGTTTATCCAGCCACACCAGAATGGGAAGTATGGATTTATAACTTTTATGAAATCAGCAGATTGAAAAGGACAAGTTGATTGGTCAGTTTGCAGTACACTTTACACTTTGCAAACTAAACACACCTGCTGGGACTAGTTGCCCTGCTAACAAACATCCATATGCCATGAAATTTCATAAACAAAGAAAATTGGTCATGCTTTTTCACTTTGATTCAAAATATAATCTACTTTTTAAGCATGTTTGAGTTTTTAAGAGATATTCCAATGATACAGAGAGCAACTGAAGTCAAAGCTGCAACTACAACATGTGAATAAGCAGCTGTCATGGTGTATTGTAATTCAGCACCAATAAGAGCCATAAACATGGGGGATAAAAGCCCTAAACCCATAAAAGTTGGTGCAGAGTTTCTTAAGGGAACCTGAGGGAATAAGAACATATTTTATTTTTCAGAAGACTAGGGAAAAACAGTGACAATGATTACACCCTACTCTCTAAGGGCATGTCCTGACAGATGGGTATAGGCAGCTTGGAGCCCCTTGGCCTCAACAAGGTCCCACTCCACTCCAGGAGTGGTTTGAGGACAATGAAAGATGCATTACTGGGTGAACATTGTTTTCAATAACATCAGTGATCTGCTTGAGTACAATCCACTCACACAGCCAAAATTTAACACACTACATCATAGAACCCTTTTGAGTAAGTGGGAGCATTCATTTGTTCCTAATTAAAACTGTTTTTCTTAGTAAAAATATCTGGTGACTCCTCGCCACTTTGGAGTCCAAAAAGTTTATTTTATGACATTAGATAAGCAGCACAAAAGTCACACCCCATGTGCTTTCTTGCTCTCTGTTGGCTGGAGGCAAAGGACATTACTGGAGATTGCTTTGGAGGGGACTGTTACCCCGAGTCAGCTCAGCAGTATGATAATAGGGTACTGGAAAGTGAGTAACGCACTGTCTTCTCTCTCCCTGGTTATCAGTTCCCCCCTTTGCCCAGTCATAACCAACAGCTCTAAGGGCTCAGGTAAAAGGATGCAACAAATAGCTCCTCAGCTTTTGGTCCTGTATCAATTTATACACACAAAACCACCCTGGTGAAACAGAGAGCAAGGGAGCTCGTAATTCCATGTAACTCACAGCCATGTCACAATCAATGCTGTATAATACAGGTGCATTGTTTGTCTCCCAAAGTAATTTTATCCCCCAAAGAACTCTTTCAGTCTCTTAAACTCTTTCCTTTTTTCCCTAAGGAAAAGAGAAATGGCTTATGGAAAGCAAAAGAGCTCTCTGAAAATCCCATCACTTTTAGATTGCTCATCAGTGGAAGACCAGATATATTTAAATCACAGTTCAGTGAAGCATGCATAAGGATACATCCTGCTTTACAGAGCTCTTGCTCATGTCTATTCTCTTCCAACTTCCTATTCTACCCTCAAATAGAAATCCTGTATAGTAAACAGAAAATGTAAGTAAGTCCAGTAAGCAATGGTCTAAGTTTTGCCACTGACAATTCCTGAGAGGAAAAACCCCTGTTTTGCAACCATTCATTGTCAATACCTTTGAAGAGCCTTGGTGCTCACAGATGCAAAAAGTGAGTAACCCACCAGCCACAAGGTCTTCAACCTGAGCAGCTGTTCTCTGCTCCAAGGCAATTCCCTTCTTCCAGAACGACAAGACTTGCCTTTACCCAAATGAACAACAGAGGACCTGATATTGAATTACTCCAATACACATAAACATATACTATCATGCAGAAGACATGATCCTCTATAGGTATGTCTACACTTCCAAGTGTAAAGAGGGCTCAAAAGTAGATGTAAGGGTGCCATTCCCCATAGCCTCAGAGCTTGCCATTCACACTTATATTTGTAGCTCATATTTCCAAAAAAAAAAAGGAAAAAGCTGTCCCTCATATATGTGCCAATGCTGTGGGAGAGGAACATGCTCTGCCCAGCCATAGCCTGCTCTGCCTAGAACACTTAAACAAGATTTGGGTTCATGCAGAGTTTGGAAATGGGCTCAGGCTGTCCTCTCAGAAAAATCCCAAATATCCTCAGTTCAGAACTGCTATGACCACCACAGTCATTCACTGAGGATGGAAGGCATCCTTCCGCATGTGTTGGAGAATGGCCTCATACCCATACATTTTTGACAGTGTAGGCATACCTCTTGAGAACATGCCTGATTTCTTTGCTTTACATAGTTATCCACTTACTATTTCAATAGTTTCACAGAAAACATAATCTGCCCATTCAACTCTCCCTTTGACAAAGAAATGAAATTTGCAGCATTCACAGCAAGAAGGAAGAAAATCCACTGCACACGAGTGCACACACATGCACTCTCTGGGTAACAACCTGGAAACCTCCTTAGCTACGTATCAGCATTGATCCTGCTTTAGTCCCCAACAGAGAGATGGGTTGCTCTGTTTCATCAGTTGTGGAAAGTTTTGGGTTTTCTCCACGGGTAATTTCCTCCAAAGTGAATGCAAACAATGCAGTCAGAAGAGCTCCAGAGGCAGACAGGGAAAATAACCTGGTATTTTGTTGAGAGGAGTTTATTGGCTTCCGCTGCTTATGAACAGCTCAACAGCATGGAGTCCTCCAGGTTGGTGTATCTCTATAATCTTGACCCACCTGGAGATCCATGGTGTCGAACCATGAACTCACAGCACTGCTTCCAGTGTTCCTCTTCATCCTCAGAGCATCCAACAGGGAATTGCTGAATCCTTTACCATTTCTTCTATGACAGGCAAATTCCTTTGTTCCTTTTTACTACCCCTTTTCCACCACTGTACCATTTAATACACATGGGTAAGAGGTCACACACACCTTTCCTTTCAGCGTTTGGTAAATGGCAGTTACTCTATGCCTTCCATACTCAGTACTTTCTGTACCAATTAGAGTATCAAGGAGGAGAACTCCATCAGGAAATGCAAAACCTGGGATTCCTTTCATGTCCTAACCATCTCTGAAGAAGTTTTTTGAGTAGCCGCTTTGTTTTGCAGTGATGCTGAAGAAAGTGAGTAATAATGTGAGAAATATATTCTGGTTGGCCAAGAAAGATTTATGGAAGGAGATTGCTCATTATTTCTCAAAGATGAGCAGAATCTGGGTTGTCTTTCCAGCCTCAAATCACATGCTGATGTCCAAGGAAGAGTATATGCTATTGTGATCATGGTGATCTTAGAAATTTTTCTACCATTTCCAAGCACAGTGCAAAATGCAAATGTGCAAGCACAGTGTCATAAATTGTTCTTTAGTTCCACTGACTCTGTAGTTCACTTTGGTGCTTCTAATGAGACCTCACTTGCAATCTATTATTTTCAAGCTTTCTGGCCTGCCCATTATTCTCCTACACTTTGGGTTTGATGTATAAATAATAAATGGTCAGCATGATGGCTATAGGACCTTTAGGGGAAAGTATTAAGAAATCTTCTTTCTATGAAGGTTTAGAAAAATTAATTTTGCTTAAAGAGCAAATCTCAGCTGACTGCTTGACATTAATTAGCCTAGCCTTACAAAACTCCTCCAAGATATTCTATGAATTTTACAACATGCTATGCATTTTACAGATAGGTATGCTGATGTTCACAGGAAGATTAAATGCCACATTATTATTTTATGCAAACAGCTGACCAGAGTGGTGACTAAATTGTGTGGTGATATATTCTTGACAAGACTCTTTAGCCTGCTTCACTGGGAAGTGATAGCAGGACATTTTGAACAAATAGGCATCTATTTTGGAATTCATCTCCCCTACTGATTTGTAACCTAGCTTTCTTAATTTTTCAGTGCCTGTGCAAAGGCAGTTTGTTTAAGCTGAGCTTTTACTTTTCTTTTCTTTTAGACTGAATGATAACTATTAAAAAAAAAAAAAATGAAAAAAATCACTCCAAGGGATAATTTCTGCACACTTCATACCCTATAGATATCCCTCAGATTATGGATACTTGAATGGAGAAGCAGACCTTGAGAGGTAGACTTAGGATAAATTGTGCAGCTGTACACAGAAAAGTGAACTAGACCTGGAAAAGCAGGCAGTGGAAAAACCCAGCACTTGCAAGTGGGCAGGTAGGTTTGCCATCCATTTTCATGCCACCCAAATAATAACTTCTTTTCTTTTCAGGGGGAAGAGGCTGTAATTATTCCCTGCTGATATACAATGACAATACATGACCGCATTTCTTGGCTAGAGAAGACATAGAGACAAGACTCATGCAAGCCCCACCACTCTGTCACAGGGAAGAAGCACCAACAGCCACCTCACTCTGTAAAAGCCTGTATGATCCAGGAAAAGCTTAAGAAAAGACCTTGCACACATTTAGGCTCCTGTTTAACAGCATGGTAAAAGTTACTCTTTAATATTTTTTTCCAAAACAGTAGAAACAAGAAAGCAGATCTATCGTCTGGTATTGATATATGTGATATATTGCAAAAAACATGAAGGGATGCCAATAAAAATTCAGTTTTGACAAGTACACTGTGTCAAGGAAGTATTACATAAGGCAAAGAAATTATTGCTGCATCTTGCAGTTCATCCCTATAAAGATGTCTCACATAGCTGTCTTGAAAATATTTGAATTAAGGAAATTTTTGTTTTCTACAATGGATGTGTTTGGTGTTTATTTTCTTCTGCAATGTATTGGGATGATCTTTCTGCTCAGAGTCAAAATACACGTGCTAGAGCTGAGGGATTTTAGGGATGTGCATCTGTTCTTGCTGTTTTTTCTTTGTTTGAAATTACAACACCATGCCATTAGCTTTAGTTGAAGCAGAGACGCTGAAGATGCCACGGCAGGAGAAAATAATGAGTGTAAGCAGAAAGGACAAATGAAATCTTAGTCTTTGCTTTCATACACTTGCCAACAGTCATTTCAAGTAAATGTATGCACAGTAATTCAAATTACGTTCATGACATGTACTTAGTTAATGGTGAATATAGTACGTTACTCACTGAGTTGCTGTGGGGAAATACGTGGGATTCCTGCTTAGTAAGACATTATTCTTCAAACAGCCCAGTTGGAATGCATGAACTGCTGCTGTGTAAACCCACAGAAATGTGCAAGACTGAGAGGAAAACTAGCTCTTCTCAGAACTAACAATGTTTCAAGATCTAACTGTAAGGAAAAAGTAAACAAAAGACATAGAATCTGATACATAACTAAATTATGAGACTGTGTTTCTGCAAGTTTTCTACAATTTATCAGCAGCCCTTTGATCACTTAACCATGTAATGGCACTGTAGATTTGTTGTTCCCTGTTTCATTTCCATCAGACAAGAATCTGAATAAAGTTTTACTAAAGCAAGTGCCATGAAAAAAATCTTTAAAAATCAGGGATAGGGAGCTACCAAAAGGCACTAAGGAAGCTGAAAGACAAATGAAATTGTAGTCTGACCTTCCAGTGCTCTTTTCATTTTCACTTACCTCTCCTGCCTCTTTCCCTGCTCAGGGAGGGCTGTAAGCCTATACTTCAAATATGCTGCAGTGATGACTGACAGCAATGATGCCAATGTACTGTGGAAAGATAATGGATGTTGCATTCTGTCAGTCCCCCTTTTGGTATTATCACTACAGCAGCAAATTTCACTGCACCACCAGAGACAGTTTCTTAAGAACTTCCTGACTGTCAACAACAGAAAAGACTGATAAGGGTGCCAAAATAAAAAAATAAAATTAAAAAAAGTTTGAAATTTTTTTTTTAATTTTTAAATTTTTTTTTTTTTTTTTGGTACAGGAAATATTTACATTTTGTTTCTACTTGTGTGAAACTTTCTGGCTGGGAATCTGCTCTAATGTTTCTTTAACGTGCCTGATTATACATGGTAGCTGACTGACTGATCACTGTCCAGATTCAATATCAAGCAGAATTTGATGCAGTGGAGAAGGGGACAAGGCTCTTTTTCATATCTCAGAACATAACTTCATGTCTGTGATTTCCTGTGTCCTCAGAAGGCAAAGAGAGGTTTTAAGAGAGTCAATTCCTTCCAAAAGCCATCGATTCCATAAGAGGTTTTTGGTTTGGAGTTCAGATTTACTGTTATAGTACCAGCAAATAGTATTAAAATACTATTAATGTGAAATGTGTAAAATATTAGATCTCAGATGTATGTTATTGCAAAGTCTTTCAGTGACTGATTTAAAGGTATGTGAAAGGCATTCCTCAAAGTAGATTTTCTTTTATTCCTCATTTTTTCCTTTAAATAGTCCTGGTTTGGGGCCTTTCTCTTTTAACATTACAAGGGCTGGATAAAACTAGCTCTAGAGACCATTGGTATCACCAGCAGTAAATTACCAGCAATTGTGCTATTCTCTCAAATGATAATGAGCTGGATTAAAGCAGATAGAGAACTGCTACCGTAATACAACTTGGGTAATTAAATTCCAATATGTAAAATTCTATCTGACATTGCAATGTGACACCATACTCTATTTCCTACCCTTTGATAAGGTGTAATTCTGCTAAATACTTTGGAGCAGCTGGCATGTTTAAGCCCAGAAGTGTGCTGAATGTGATGTGGTGGAGAGTTTTAGAGTACTGAAGTTGAATCAGTTGGTAATATATTTTATTACTCCCTTAAGGTGATAGATAACATGAAAATGCAAAGCATTTCCAGTAGCATTTGATTATGGAGAATCTAGCATGACTTTTGGAAGTGTTGAGCTCTAACAGCCCCAGCTGAAGGCTATGAAAGCAAAGAGATTCCCAAAATCTCAGTAAATCAGCCTCCTGGGCTTCCCTAAAATGCTACAGAAGACTTTCCTGTAATTACTGCTAGTAACATGAGGGAAAGCAACAGAGGCAAGATGAAAGCTCTGGATTTTTATAATTTTTATAATCATCATAGAAATGAAAGTTTCTGGATAGAAGTTATAAGATGAAAGTCCTTCCAAGTCAATGCTTTTCAGGCCTATGTAAAGTTACTAGTCCAAGGGAAGTGTCAAAGAAATTGATTAGTTTTTGTACAACATTTATAGCAGGGTAGAATCTTCTCAAAGTGAATTTCAGTCAAAAATTTCCATTAATTTCTGTGGAGGACTTGATCAAGACAGATACCTGTTTTATCAAGTTGCAGGCTTCTCACAGATTAAAAAATTTTCACATCTCTTAGGATCTCTGGGGGCAGTGTGTCTGTGTTGGTTCATTTCAATGTGGAGTAAGATGTTGTCTAATACTACCTGGCCACAAAGGTATAAGATGAAGTTTTGTGACAACCAGGAGAGAAAGAAGATCTACTTTGACCCCTATGGAAACCAGATTTCTCTCAATTCAACTGTTTGTGAGCTGAGATTTCTAGATTTCTACCTAATGGGCAGAATTAATTTGATGTGAACAGTGTGTTGTGTACTATTGAACTAATGAATAGTCACTGAGGGTTAAAGTGTCTGCAGGGCATTTCACTCTGCTGAGTCACATAGTTTTTGCAGTATGTCAAAAATGAAATGATTCTTCTAAGGGCCAGCATTTTTCTGAAGACAAATAAAGACCAACATGCAGTTAAAATCTTTTTAAGGGACAGCATAATCCATCATTTCAGATATGATTTTGACATTCTCCAATATCTTAGAAACTCACCATGCAAACTGCCTGTCCCCAAATACTGCCACATGCCCTCTTCCATCCAGGACTTATAACCACTATTGAAAAGATTAACAGTTTACTATAATGGCTTTAATTGTCTTATAAAACCAAGCAGCTCTCTGATAAGTTTAGGAGGTGATTATCCTGTTTTTCTCCAAACTGTGCAGCCTCACCTCGAGTCCTGTGTGCAGTTTTGGGTGCCACACTATAAGAAAGATAGAAAGATGTTAGAGAGCATCCAAAGGAGGGCAACAAAGATGCTGAAGGGCCTGGAGAGGAAGCTGCATGAGGAGCAGCTGAGGGTACTTGTCTGTTCAGCCTAGAGAAGAGAGAGGAGACTTCATTACAGTTACAACTTCCATGTGAGAAGAGGAGAGTCAGACACTTCTTTGTGGTGCCCAGTGGCAGGACCCCCTCAAGGGAATAGCCTGAAGTTGTGTCAGTGGAGGCTGAAGTTGGATATTAAAACATTCTTCACCCAGAGGGTGGTTGGGTGCTGCAACCAGCTCCTCAGAGAAGTGGTCAGAGAGAGAGTTCAAAAGATGTTTGGACAATGCCCTCGGTCACATGGTGTGACTCTTGGGATGTCCTGTGCAGGGCCAAGACTTGGACTTTGAAGATCCCTGTGGGTCCCTTCCAACTCAAGGATATTCTATGTTAACACAGTGGCAGAAGCCAAGAGAACACACACCAGTCTGAAAAATTTTCATCTACTCCAAGGTGTGAAGTAAAGAGGTCATCATTTTGAAACACTCAGGAGATACAGCTGTAAAAATGGAGAAGAGAATTGGAGTCCTGAAGAGTGTTGCATAGGACAGTATGTTACCAAATATTACCAAAGTTATCCACAGGAATATCAGAGGTTTCAGTCATTAGAAAAATTTGCTTGAAAACTAAGAGACCACTGGTTTTTTCACCTAAGAGACAATCCTACCCCAGTTCCTGGGTGATCATTCCCATCAGGGATTTAAATCAGACAACCCTTTGAAACAGACCCCTACTAGCTGAACCATTATATATTGAAAACAAACAGCCCGCTGAGCATTGCCTACAAAACCTTGCCTCTTTGATGAGTTCTGCTGTGAGGAACATACGATGTTTAATCTTGATCAAATGGGACAAGGAACACCTTGATGTCCCTGGCATTTTCAAAAGAGATTATCTTTCACATTCAGATTTTTAACGCCTTGCCAGCTTACTCCTCAGTGTGCTAGTCATTTGCTTAATGACAAAGAATGAGCCAACTAAGTACTGAAAAATCTCAAGCACATTACGAGCCGTTTCTTGCACTAAAAGGTTGAACTTCAATTCAAGATAGTCATGTGCTATTTAAACAAATTGCAGTCTGTCTAATACACTTATAAAAATTTTAGCCTGGCAAAAGTAGCCCTTATTCATATTCCTTTTTTATTACTGTGCTTTACGTAGGGCATCAGTCCTCACTAATTGAGGAAAATTTTTCACAGGAGTGTAATTCTGGTGTCAGAACACCCAGTATTTACACAAGCTCTGACCTAGTAAGAACTGAGCACAAGTTTAATAGAAAGCTACATCTTGCCTGAAGAGTAAGTGGCTTTAACAAGGCTTTGGTGTTTTATTTCCAATGTTACTTTTGGTGTTTGTTTGTTTGTTTGTTTGGGTAACAGGACAAAACTCATGATGCCAGAAGCAAACTGGTGAGAGTGAAAGGTAAGAGAGCACTTCTCATTCTCATGTCCCAGGCTTGTGTTTCTGCTGTAATGCCAAGCTCAGGAAATCAGGTTAATTTTCAGGGAGACACACGGCTTTGCCAGTGTCTGAAAGCTCCTAAATTCCGTAAGTCTGCTACACACCACTCATGACAGGTCACAAAGACAAAAAACACTCACCAAAGAGAAGGAACAATCCAAGGGACAGCAGTACTACCCAATAAAACTCAAATGCTGCTTACTACACAATGCATTACATGAAAAATGGATATATAGGGTATGATGATCTCTTCTCTTCTCAGTGACAGTGGCCAAACTAAACAAAAAACTAGACATTTATCTTAAAGGAAAGTTGATCTTTCAAAACAGAAATATCTCCAGCAGGACGTTCTCATTTAGAGATGGTCTTGTTTAGAGACTTAACTGGAAATCCAACTTATTGGTTTGCTCTGTTTTCCTTTTGGTTTTCCTACTTTGTAATAATTTTGTCTAAAAGCTAAAGGGAAAAGACAGGCAGGCAGAGAAATCTTGTAGTTGAAGGATAAACTGATTAAAAAGAAGAAAAACAAAATTACATTAAAATGCTGTGATGTGTTGCAGGACAAAAAGAAAAAAAACCACCATACACAGAACAAAACCCAGGAAGATGAAGGGTTTATTACTTCTTGCTTTCAGAAAATGATGATTGCTCTTTCAACCAGTTGAAACACTGTTTTAGAAGAACTGATTTTTCCCAGGTAAATGGAGTGAAATCTGATTTTCTCTCTTACTTCTGAAGCTCCCAAGAAATACGGTGGTTTTGGAACAGGCAGCTGTGCATATCAGAGGTAACTGTGTAGAACAGCCTGGTAAAGTACACAGCATCATGGAGAAATTTTGAATGCAACTTGGCTCAGTGTGCACCAACATAAAAACCAGAGCACTTATTAATTGCTTCTGCTATTTCATGTTAATTCTTCAAAGAACTGCACTGCATAGAATTAGTCAAGTAATACCATAAAATACCTTGCATCTTGTCAGAAAGCAGGTAATTGACAGTAGGAATCCTCATGGTAATACCCTGGAACAAGAGACTCTTTAAAGGTATTTTGGTTATCCCTGCTGTTGTGGGGCATTTTGCTATCTCAGGCTTTAAGTAATTTTCCAGACTTTTTGCATTAATGAAAGCAGAACAATGTGTCACACAGAAGTAATATTTACCAGCTGTGAGGTAATGTCTCAACATAACTCAAAGCTGTTTTCCTCAGCAGAAGGCATTCTACATAGGTTTTCATATCTCCCACAAACTCCAGTTATCTTTTGAACAGTTTTCCTTCCCCAATCAAAAGACTAAATTACTTCCTAAATACTTTCAGGGTAAAATGTAAGACTTGTTCCCACTGTTCCTGGATAAAAGGATGCTAGCTGCAAGCAGCCATAGATGACAAAAAGATTTCTATTCAAACATTAGCATTAACAAGGAAAAGTCTCCTTCTGAAGAATGCTACTGAATTTGAACAGCAAGCAGGGCTTTATGATTAAGTTTTTTACTTCCTCTAAGCCTTTCAGGAGCTTTTTCAGTAACACCAAGAAAATCCACACAGATATATAGAATGAAAAGAAGAAGAAAATAATAATAATAATAATAACAGTAATAAGGAGGGGGAAAAAAGAATAAGAGCTATGGTTTCTTTGGACATTTTTTTGTTGGTTTTGTTTATAAATCTGCCTATAAATGATCTTCTGACGTAGAAAAAAAAAAGAAAATTACAATTGTTAAAACTCTAACAGGGTTGTCTTCTTTTTTATTTCCAGAACATCTTGGGCTTTGAGAATAATCTCTCTTCCATCTTTACACCTGAAAAATGCTTCTTTTCATCTCAGGGGACTGTGGCTGGGACAAAAACCAGCCTCTGCCAGCTCTGCTGGGGCACATTCTGAGCAGTCAGGTCACTGAGCTAAGCAGGCTGACACAGAGAGACTCAGAGAGGCAGCATCAGGTGGGTGTTTTACTTCCAGGCAGCCCAGGGAGTCTGGAAACACCCTGGACTCCAAAGCTCTGCTGAGGTAGCACGGCAGGAGTGAAGCAGACACACGGTATGCTCTCATTTCTGCCCCAGGCACAGGCTGCCCTTCAGGGCTCATTATTAACTGCTAATGTGGAGGCCTTTGAAGACTCTCTGGCCTGCAATTACCAGTCTCTCTTAACTTAGTGTTCCCTATATTATTGCATTTTCGGACACTGCTGGTAGGTAACAGTGCAGGTGTGAGGGTGCTGGGAGCAGGCAGACAAGGCCTGTTCACCTGCTGTTCATCTGATGCCTCTGAAATAACTGCTGTTGCTGGTAGCTGACAGCATGCAGGAGACACTGCTTTTAACCTCTTCTCATATCCCGATATTTTTAGAAGAAATACAAATGCAAGGGCTCTGACTGTAGCTGCCACAGCAGCATGACTGGGGTGAGCCTGCTCTAAGCACTGTGGAGGTGAGAAATATCAGGGGGTTGGAGGCTGGACCCTTTTTGCTAGCATCTACCTGTGGATATGATGGAAAGCCACAGTAAAATGCACCAAGCTGGTGCAGCTTTGCTGGCAAGAAAGTTATAAATTATCCTGGGATAGGTTTCTTTCAATCACCCAGTGTGACAGGAGCTGGAATACCAAACCCCCGTACTGGTAGAAAAAAAGAGAGGCAGAAAATGAAAATTAAGTTTATGCTGTACTTTCAAGAGGATGCATTAAAACTGAAATAAAAACCAAGCCCCACATTTGTGAACTAAATTCTAGCTACTCTACTTTGTTTTAGAATTCCCTCAGTGACACTCAGAGCCTGCAAAGGATTGGAAGATAGGATTGTGCCATCTCATTCAAAAATCTCTACAAATGAACATATAGGGAATATGATATCAGGTAGGGACGTGGAAAAGAGAAAGCAGAAGCAGAAGCAGGGAAAAAGTGGGAAAATCCCTGTGTGTGAATATTAAAATGAGCTCCTGAAACCTGGAAAGGAAGAATTGAAAAGAATCATACACCAGAAATATAACTGAAAAAAAACCCCTCAAACAGAAACCCCAGAAATTAAAAACAAACAAACAAACAAAA
>VZTR01003533.1:857040-867989 GCA_013400775.1 Chaetops frenatus
AAAAAAAAAAAAAAAAAAAAAAAAAAAAAAAAACCAACAAAAAAAACCCTCCCTAAAAGAACTGAATTAGGTAACATATTCAAACTCCTTGTGACCTCCAGCCAAAAATGTAGGCTAGTTTACGGAAAAACAGGGTAAGGAGGAAGAGAGCTGGAGAAGAAATGACTGACAGCTAAACAGGGTTTAAGAGACAAACAGGAGTTTGGCTCAAAGCAGTGGGATTGATCCATCCCTAATCTATTTATCTAAAACAACTATCTTCATTTGCTAACATCATTCATTTCTCAGTTAACTGATTTGTCTCTGTTTTGCTGCAAGGGTACAGTGGTTATCTCATACTGTCTTCTCAATGCATTCCTTCATCTTTAAATTACGTTCTCTATGGGGCAGATGTTGGGAAGTATTGTGATGTTTTTATTTATTTTCCTGTACATTTTCCATATAAAAAAGATAAGACACACAGCAGTACTCCCTTTAGTTCAGACCACAGAGGCATAATTAATTGGTTTGGAATCATCTTTTAAAATCATGTAAGCTAGATAATTTTACTGAGGTAGAATTCTTTTATGTATCTAGCCAAAAAAATGTTATTTTATTCATTCTCTCTGGCTCTGTGGTCTGTCCTGTCCATACATTACCCATGCTCCTCCAAATCTTCACATGGAAAAAGAAACTGAACCAGGTGACAATTTGAAGAAATTGCCTGGTAGTCAGTCCTTGCAGAGTCAGGCAGTCACAAACAACCGTGATAAAATTTCATCCTACACAAGCACTGATGTTTTATGGTGATGGTGGTAGAAAGGCGATCCTCCTGCAAGACTTTCAACTGGAAAATATGGAACAAGGGTTACTTTCAAACTCACACCTGCCTGCTTTGCCCAAACACATGAAGAGCCCACACAGCAGGCACAAAAATAAAAGTATTTCTGTTCAAAGTAGCAAATGAAGTCTGTTCTAAGAAATTCTCCTTGTGGCCTAGTCACAAAAAAACACCCCAAACAAACAAACCAAAACCAAAACCAACCAAAAAAAACCAAAAAAATCCATTCCAAATTTAAACGAATCCAATCCAATCAAATACATATTCTACTCTCCTTTATAAAAATAAGAAATTTTTAGGTCATAAAGTTATCATTTGATGGGCTATATCATGGTAGTAAAAATTATATATTTTTTAAAAGTACCATTATCTCCTAAGGCTTATATCTCCTTTTTTTACTTTTCTCCACTAATTAGACTTGTCATTGTATTTTGTTTTTTCACATACACCTTGCACACTGCTGAGCTGGTACTTTGATCCTTCAAAACATTCTTAACCAAAGAAGTTCAGCAAAGTTTTTAAAACTTTGTTTTCAAATGAAAGACATCAAAGGCAAAGAGTTTCCACGAGCTGTTGAAACCTGAGACAATGCTTTGTTTTGCATTTCTAATGAAGCAAATAGTAGTTTTTGTTGTTTTGTTTCTTTTTAATCTAAGCAGATGTTTTCCACTAGAATTTTTATCTAATAGAAAGTCACAATATTTTACTGAGGGAAGATCTTTAATAAATATATAAAAACAATAGCTTTCTTGAACTTCTGTATTTTTTGGCAGTCATTGCTTTTTAATACAAATAAATGGCAGTTACTGACAGTTGGAGCTGTTCTCTTTTTTATCTTCCTCTCCTAATAGGTCGTTTCTTGTTTTAAGCATAGGAAATTACTGAATCTGAAAAGAAATAAATCCTCTCTGCTCCAAAATACTGCTTTTCATTAGAGACAGTAGGAATTCTATAATATATATACTAATAAGGAAGTTTAACACATAAAGAAGCACTACAATGACTGAAATGAAAGAGTAAGACTGTTTAAAGAAAAAAATTTAGTCTGAAATGGAAAGCTCCTTCCAAATACGGTGTCAGCTCAGAGTCTTAAAATTCAGTTGAGGAATGTAAAGAGAAAGGGCAAAAAAACTCATCTAAAATGGTAATATCTCATCCTAAATCTGGACATTCAATAGAGATAAGCATAGCTGAAATCCTGCTCTTCACTTCCATGTGGAGAGTGAAAATATATCTCAGGTGACAAAGTGGTTCCTGAAGCAAATCTGATAAATTTTTTTTGTTTCCATTCTTGCCACGAGACTTCAAGTTAGCCTTGTCTATTCAGGACAATTATCCAGTCAATGACATGATAACCCAAAGCAGCACTGGGACAGTTCACTAAAGTACCAAAATCAGACAATTTTAGTATCAAACATCTTATTGTAAAAAGTGGAGTGAACATTTTGTCTTCCAAGTCTGGCTGTGTGTTAAAAACTTGACTAATGGGACCAGGGCACAAAACTTCAGCAGTAAAGTGCATTG
Organism: Chaetops frenatus; assembly: GCA_013400775.1. Classification (NCBI taxonomy): domain Eukaryota; kingdom Metazoa; phylum Chordata; class Aves; order Passeriformes; family Picathartidae; genus Chaetops; species Chaetops frenatus. Next base: position 859,385 of record VZTR01003533.1, read on the forward strand.
CCACTGCTTAACTACAAACCCAACCAGACTTCTCATTGCCAGCTCTTACAGTGAGCCAGTCCTGAATACCTGCAGATATTCTTGTGCTTTTACAGGTACACTTACACCCTGCATGTTTCAAAAGTAATAATTCTTGTGCACTGTCAGTGGCAGCCTTCCTCCGCAGATTTACAGCACACAGGTGGGAAATCAGAGCTGGCTCTCTCCCTCTCTGCTTGGAGACAGTCAGTGAGAGCTCCTTATTCCCAGTTCAGGATTCAAATCCTGCAGTCCTGGCTTAAACAAATGCCTGTTACTCATCCAAATCTCCTACCTGTATCTGAGGGACCACATGTGAGAGTGACTGTCTCTAAAGTGTCAGCAGGAGAAAAACACTCACTCTACCTCAGGCTAAGGACAGTCTGCTTTAGAGATTGCAGCTACTCAGAAAGTATAACCCCAAGCACTTTTCTGTTTGCAGTGCACGGAGAGGATAAGCCAGCCCACGAGTCTGTAGCAATACTGCAAACATTGCTCAAGTTACCTCCAAATGCAGTTCCTACAAAACTAACCTGGGCATACCGTGCTGCCTGTGTAAACAGGAGGTCTAACAATTACAGATGTTGTTAACATAAATATCAATTATTGTTTTACATATAAATCTTAAAATTTAAAAAAAAAATCTTTATTCTAAAGAGATTATTTCGCCTCCCATCACCTCCAGAAAAGTCAGCATGGAGATTTGCTCTCAACAAAAAATCTTAGCAAAGAAAGATCCAGCATTCAGGCAGAAACTATCTTTACCTCTTTCTGCTCCAGGCATTTTTTTACTGCTCCCTTGAAATCTAAAACTCCCAATGGCATGCTGTTGAAATCCTTAGGTTTCAGCCTGGTGTTATAGAACTGCTGGAAATAAGTTCGGGATTTTTTTGTTGGTTCATTGCTTGTTTTGGTTTTTTAACTGGTAAGTAAATTAATGGTAGAAAGCTTTAAAAATTCAGTATTGCAGTATTTCGAGCACTTGTATGATTAATGTCCAAGCCTGATGAAGGAGGCATTTTATGTTGAGAGTGCACTGCGTGGAAGCCCCACCACAGTTTATCTTGCCTTTTGACCTACCTGAGTTCATTGCCTCTCAGTCCCACTGCAGCATGGACCTGTAAGAGCCCCTCCATAGTTCTCAACCTCTCTGCTGCTGCTTTACAATGAAGATACCAAAAGTATGAAGTTATATTTTACTTGAAAAACATGGCGGCAAGTAAATATTCAATGTTAGCATGGCAAGGAGATTTATAAAGTAACTGGACAGCTGGCATTTATTTCAGATCAAGATCTGCACCAGTCAGGAGCTGGAAAATGAAAACAGTTTGTGACAGGCAATAACCTGTAGTGATGGTACAAGAGCCCTTGTAATGAAGCTGCAATCACTCTTCTGATCTCCTGCCATCCTGCTTCGTTCTTTTCCTTCTTGAGGAACTGGCACTTCCAATCTGTTCTAATTCTCCCGATTCTAGGCTTTGATTTATATTGCTCTGGCTATTGTACATTCTGTCAGAGGAAGGAGGAGTTAAGCCTTCGAGGTGGAAAGTGAGGCAGCAGTGACATAAGGGTAAGAACAGAGAATAATGCCAGCAATTAGACAATGCTGATGGGTGACATATGAGCCTGCCTTGCTCTATAATTATACATAATATTTTTTCTTCAGTCTTGGCTCATGTGAACAAATACAATGTACCACCAACCCCCAGCCTCCTGGGGAAAAAAAATAAAAGAAAAAGAAAGAAAGCTCCATGTAAAATTATAGTCCAATAATAAGAGCATGGTGCTGAACTCAGAGTCAGGACATCTGGGTTCTGGTCCCTTGGCATCAGCATGAGACTAGACAGAACACATTTATTCTTCCTGCTGCCTTTGTTTACTCTGATGCATTGAAACAGATTTCTAGAAGCTCTGCTTTGCTAACAAAGTGCAACAAATGAAGAACAGACTCTTTAGAAGTGACGTCGCAAATAGAATTTGTCTACCCCTGCCAGATATCACACTTGTCTGCCTATTTACAGTTCCCTGCGGCCCTGTGAGTCTCCCATACTCTTTTTGGTCAATGTTCTATGGCTCTGAGACATTTCTGAAACATAAGACTCTCCAAGTAGGCAGAGATCACTGATGTCCCTATCCAAGAGTACAGCGATCAAAAGTTAACATAAAATAATTATTTTTATATATATGGAAAGATAGTAATTATAATAAATTATGCAGTAAGTAATACTCAAAATAATATATATTTAATTCTTTGAAAGTCATGCACTTTGCTTAATAATCAGCAACCTTTTATTAAGTGGAAGGCTACCTCTCTGAATTCAGTAATCAATGTAAAACCAATCACATAAGGTCTGATACCACTAGTAATTTTAATCACCCTTGAGGGTGATGTCTATTTCCACATGATTGACCATTGCTTCTTAACAGTGCATTACATTTCTTAGTTCAGCAACTGTCTCTATTCTGCTGCCTAACAGTAAGAAAGTCGTTGAGTAAAATATACCTTGCAAACATTTTCAAATGTGTTGCCCTTATTTTCAGCATGTGTGAACAGGTTTTATGTGCATAAGAGAAGATGCTAACAAATGTGGGTGAAAAGATATTGAAGTCTTTACTCAGACAAGATACTATTTCATTCCTTAAGTGTTTTGTGCCAGATCCAGGGACTATCACTCACAGTATGGAGCAGTTGATGCGACAAACACTTCTGGGGTGTTTGTTCAGTGGTGAAGTACTACCCAAAGCGAATAAAAGAGCAGTTGCCTCAGTCCTAAAATGAGCTGAAGAGACAGCAGGTAGTATAAAAAAAGGCAGTGCTAAAGCAGCAGAAATGTCATAAGAGAGGAATCCCTTTGCTTGCTTTGCAAGTTTTTACAAAGTTTTAAGGAAAGGGGATGATGGAGCAGCCCATACTGAAGTGAAGGAAACCATTACACACAAATTAACTCCCCAGGGAAGCCTCGTCTTAAGATCACACATTTTCCCTTGGGACACACACAGCCAACCAGGTTTGCACTTTTGGAGTGGACTGAACTCTGTGCCACGTCTAGGATGGAGTAGATACAGCACAGTTTCTGTTGTGTGTGGAAGAAGTCCTGGCGTAAGCAAGGACAATGTGCCCAAAGGGAGTTTCTACTACTACCCACAGTGTAGACCTGCAGTTTAGTATCTCTTTAAAGGCACTTATCTTTAAAAAGACAAGTGGATGATGCAAAATAATGTTAAATGGTAACATAGTTCACACATATTGAACCAAAAGATCCTTCTGCAAGATGTGATCGAGAACAGGCTGAGGTATGGAGGCAGCCACCAGTGATCTGCAATAATTATCTGATTCGGAAAAGGAGCAATAATTCAGCTCCTGCTGAGCAGCCCATGCCTTTGGTTTTGTCTTTTTTCCAAGATATTTCTGGTTTGGATTCTCTCCCTTCAGCTATGCTGCTCTTGAGCCCTTCTAAGGGCAAAAGGGAAAAGTTGTCCAGCCTGTCTTGCCATCAAGAGCACCTTCAGCTTCTGGCTATTGATATCAGGCCATTAATTTAGAGGTGGGACGCTGGTTCACATATGTTAAGTGGACAGTCACACATTAAAAGTACCAAGTTCTCAATACTGAATGTGAAAAGCTTAAAAGAATCTCTTGGCCCTGACATAATAATTGAAACTATTAATCAGACTGTGAAGCTTAGCCAGCACACTTGCAGATGTACAATTTAAAATATAGGGGGGAAATATCCAGTGGACAAATTAATGACAATTAACACATTGTTCAGCATAGGGCATCTTATTTGCAGTGATCTGAAAGCAAAAGAAAGCGTCAGCTGTCTGATGAGACCAGTGACTGATGAGACCCAGGGCTGAAGAAATGTCTGTTCTCAGAAAAACCCATCTTCACACAACCCTCTTTGAGACTGTTGGGAAGACAAAATTTTTCTCCCAGGTCTGACAACTTTTTGTGTCTTGCCCTCTGTTCCTTAGGCTGAGAGGGCAGAGATAGCAGCCAGAGCACCCCACAGAAGGGACAGACTGCAAACTGTTCAAAACAGCAACGTGCTCCTGCAATGAATGGGCAAAACCAAGAAATTCAGCAGCTCTGTGTGTGAATGGGGCTGGTTAGGTGATCACAGCCCATTGACTCAAAGACTCAAACAGCAGATGAAGTCATTTGCTGACTGACTAAGCTGTGTCTTTGAAAAGTGTGATGAGAAGTGCATGGTGGAAGGAAGAGGAGTATGAAGGTGGAGGAGTGAAAAGGAAACTGAACAGAAGAGTTCACTTTTTTAATCTACTGGATGTAAATCACAGAGAGAAAGTTTCCTCTCTCATCTCCGCACAGAGAGTGTGGCTTTCCTTATAATAATAAATCTTTAACTTGTTTTTGTAAAAATGTTCCCTTCTGCAGTTAGATGCTAATTAGAGTAATAATAGATTATTAAAAAGAAATAAATAAACGTGGGACTGCTTTGGTAAAATCTATCCTTTTAAAAAACATCAAGGAAAGAAATATTTGGTTTTCAGATTATTTCCTCAATTAATCCTTTCATTCCTCACTGTGTGGAAGATAGCATAATCCTCTATGTATAAATAGTGATAAGAGCAACAGCATGTATTGTGTTGTGGAGAATGTGGAGGGTTTTTTTCAGAACTCTTTTTTCTTTTGCCCTTGAGGGACTGTAGGTAGTCATTTCAGCAAGCAGCAAGAGGAAAAAAAAAAAAAAAATTGTACCAAATCCCAGGTATACCTGAGCTGAGGGAGCTGGTTCTGCTCCTGCACCATTCAGCGTGCAGGACTGCACCCCTAGCTGGGATGACATGTACATAATTTCCTGTGTCATTGTTTTGTTAATGTGCTTGAGAATGCTCATCTAAGCAAAGATCAGCTCTCCTTTTCCTCGCTGTGCAATTCCATTCGGAGTTTAAGGGACAGTGGGAGAAAGACGACACGCAGCCCTTTTCCCTTTTCCCTTTTCCCTGGTGGGACACACCCACCACTTTAAAGCAAAGATGTTCTCACTTTGTAGTATGCCGATTCCACCACCGAAAAGGACTGAGATCTCAGCAGCAGCAGCAGCACTGAGGGCTAACTGGAAACGCACCTTGGCTCTTACCGGGGCAAAGAAGTGCATCTGAGTTCCCTGTGAGGTGCTGTCTTCTGTTAGCACCTCTCCTGCCTCCATGCCTGCCTCATGAACACCCATCGGGGCCAGCTCGGCAAGCCCTGCTCTCAGAGGAACCCTGCTGCCAGCTGGCAAGGCCGGCACTGGGCTCCCCCTGAGGCTGCACTCGGAGCCCCCGGAGTGGCTCGGAGCAGAGCAGCGAGAGGGCTGGCACTCGGCACACGCACTTGTTACTCCCACAGCACGGCAGCGAGCACGGGCTGAGCCTGTAAAATCCCCGAGTCTGGAGAGAGCCGGTGCTGCTCTGTGCCCTTTCAGTGCCCAGCATGCAGGGGAATCAGGATGGGCTGTGCACAGCCTGAATGCCCCCCCCAACCCACCTGTGGGTTTGCAGCACTGCAGCCAAGAAGAGTGAGTTAAAGAAGAGTGGGGGAGAGAGTTGGTGTGAAGAGCACAAAAGACGTCTAGGTGGCATGCAAATAACTAATCATTACACGGGAAAGGGCAATAATGACTCCTTAATGCTGCAGTGCAGGAACTGGCTTCATGGCAAAGCACAGCAGGTTGAAGAGATGAGGGTTTTTGTCAGCACAACAAAAATATGTTGGTGTGATCGCTAACAAAGAGGTCTCAGTAGGCCTTCAAATTAAGCAAATGATTCCTCTTTATTTAGTTATCAGCTCTTCTCTGTTTATGTGTTCAGCTGCAAAAATTCCTTCCTTCCTGGTCATTGTGCTTTTAGTTTTGTTCCTTTTTTCAAGAAGCAATAATATGCAGTGAATAAGATGCTGATCTGGAGCTATTCTTGTGAAATAAATAATTTATTAAAAAAAAAAGTGAGGGCTCTCCTGAGCTTTTTCCCTCGATGTTTTTGTTGTATTGTATTAACACCACTGCCAGAGGGTTAGGAAACAGATTTAACCACAGCTTCCTCATGCCTTGAAGGAAAAGGCTGAAGATCTTTTTGTTTGCTCCATCCACTCAAACTGGAATAAAAGTTAAATTGAGAGCTTTTCACCCACTAAGATGTGCAATCAGAAGTCTCTGAGCCTCCCAGCTGACTCAACCTGAACATAGCATCCAAAGCACACCAGAAAATGCAGAGGATGCATTTCTCCTTTGCTGTTGTTCTGTAGGCATTTTTTATGCTGTCATCCTTAGCACAAAACCAAGGCACCTTCAGCTGCTCCTGTCTCCTGGCCTGCACTGAGGAAACTTGATGTAGAAAAGAAAGGTGTAGGGAGGGCAAGGGATTCATTCTCATTCAAGTCAGAGCATCAGAGAATATGCTGATGGCCAGAAGATGCTCTTTGAGAGAATGACCAGCCTGCCCGTGCCCCAGGAAAAGGAGATTCAGACAGGCTTCAGTGGGCCTGAGTCTTTAGAAACTGCACCTTTTGTCCACGGCAGCCAGAGCCAATGACTCTCCCGGAAGAGCAGCAAATTTGATTTCTAGGCTGCCACTTTATCACCTTGTCACCTCTTCCCAAACTGGGTGAATAGTGCTGTTGCTAGTTTGTGGGGCTGAGTGCTTTCTCTGCAGCTTTATAATTGCCTTTCCCTCAGGGCAACTTTGCAAAGTGTCTTGTAGTAGTTTTAGTTTTAGTAAGAAGCTAGTCAAGAAGGACAAAAAATCTCTGGTAAGCAGAAAAAGTAAAGCAGGCTGAGCACTGTCAGAGGAAGAGGGCTCATCTGATGAGCCCGAGTGCAAAAGCAGCTCTCCCTGAGCCCGTGTTCCCACTGCTCTCTCCCAGAAGTGTGTGGCAGCACTGAGCAGGCAGAGGGAACAGGAACACACTGATACCACCCCAGCATAAGTATATGGGATGTATATACCATCCCAGGTATAGCTGCCTGTGCCAGCAACACCTGGGCTCGGTGGAAAGGCCCTTACTGTCCTAAGGCCTACGTTGTTAGGTAGTTTGCACATGGAAGAAAAAGAAACTGAATGTTTGAACCATAATATATCATGAGTTTCTTTCTATGGATGCCCAAATTTAGGTAAGGTTAAGGGTAAGTTTAGTGCTGCCTGTTCCAGAAATGCTGCCAAACACTTAAAATCTAAACTGGAAGAGCAGAGCACTTGTGAGCATGAAAATGTTATTTTATACTCTTTCCATGTTAGAAGCTGAAGTAGAGGAAGTTACTGAGTTTGTCCAAGGCCATGTCAGCAATCTGTGGTGAAACCAGGAATTCAGCCTTTGTCACTACTTTCTGAAAGCACTAACAACAAAATTACGCCTCATCTTTTTAGCTATGTGTCATTACCACACCCCACTTTGATTTTTAAGAGGACTCAAAGACAATAGTGTGGAATATTAATTGTCAAATCTGTCATTCAGAAAGGATGGAAGTGCTTGACTTATCTGGGTTTTTTTAAACCAGATATTTTGCATTACCCAGTGCTTCAAACTAGGAGATACACAATCTCACTCTTTTCTAAAGAAAAAGAGAGAGAAAGTTACAGGCTTTCTTCAGACAAAACATAATATCATGGCTTTGTTCATCTTCTTTCTCTTTTTTCTTTCCTTGCTTTTTTATTTTTTTTAACTGTATACTTTTGGGGTTTTTTTCTCTTTACAGAAGCACAGAGAAAAATAATTAATAACAGTAGGATATTCCTTGCAGGAAACTGCTTCTGATGTCAAAACCTTTTAGTAAAAATCCCTACATTTATTCCCAATGGATCAGATTGCAAAAATGACTAGCAGACATCAAACAGACATTTTTAATGAGAATTTAACAGTGAGTCCTCATGTATTCTTTCCTTCTAGTGGCAGTTAAGTGTCCTGGCTATCAAAAGCAGAAGGGTAACTTATTTTACCTTCCTTCTTCCCTGCTTTTCATCATATTTAAGAGCCTTGTATGTTTGGCTTAAGGAAGAAACTTTGCAACCAAGGTTCCCTGTTTAAATTCTCACTGCTAGGGATCAAGGTCATAGTGAGAAGGCATGACATTGCCAGGTTAAATATAGCACTTTCTTTGGTGATGGCCTCTCCTTTCATGTCACTCGTGCTCTGACAGCTTTCATCAGCTGAATATCCACTGCTAAAAAACTGAAATTAGTGTGGGTGAAAGATACCAGTAATGGATCAGGGGATCAGTTTGAGCTTAGCCTAAGCACAGAAAAGCAACAGCAGAGAAAACATCTCTCTTTTACTTCTCACCAAGATCTTGAGCAATTGCAGCTTCAGTACTGTTGTGGTTTAAAGGACAACAACTTTTTTTCTCCTTCCTGGGGGGGGTTCTTTGTTTTTCTACTTCCGCCGGGGCACAGTTTCCAGCAGAGGTGAGGAGCCCACGGATTGGCTAATTTTAAGATGGGCACTCCATGTAGCCATTGAATATTAGGGGCGTCTTTGCGAAGCTTACATTTTTAGGAGCGGGAAGTTTGAAGCCCTCTTTGACTTCCGCCCGCGGGGAAGGTAACTCCGGCATGGCCCTGGCCGGCCGCTCCGGGCCCCAGGGCCTGG
>VZTR01003533.1:868263-904567 GCA_013400775.1 Chaetops frenatus
GTGAACTAATATCCTTTCTGGGCGGGAGTTCACAGTGATATGGATTCTACAAGAGACTTATGCTTCTTGTGGGAAAAATCTCCATGGTGAGACGAGAGAGACTCTTCTTCCAATTGGACTGATGAAAGCCTATTTCAAGAGTGGTAAATTGACCAGGGGTTTTCTAAGTTTGTTTCTCTGTGTTGTTGGTGAGAAGGATGGTGGTAAAGGAAGATAAATGAGGTGGGAGAAAGGAACCATCATGGGTGAGGGGCTGGGGGGAGGAAGAAGAAACCACCTGGGGGTTGATTTTGATTCTGTTGTCTTTTGTTAATAAACTATTTTTATCTTTGAAGTTTAGGCCTGTTTTGCATTTCTCTTAATCCTTATTCTCATAAAACCACTACACTACACTCTCGCCTGGTGTGAGCAGGCGAGCAGGTGAATGTGAAACCGCTACAAGTACCTTTTTATTTGAGGGATACCAAACATTTTATCTTACCCTCCTTTTCCAAACAGAAACTTCCCCAGTAAGAATCTCCTAAAGGCTCGATTTTCCAACACTCCAGTGCAAAGAAAAACCCTGTGGTCTGTCTGCTCCTTTTTTTTATTTGGCAGCACCACATCTGAACCTTGCTATCTGACAATCTGTGGGAAGTAAATCCCTACAACACAGTCGTGGGACCAGGAAGAATTATTGTCCCTGCCTCAGGATGCCAAGCCAAAGCCTACCCAAGGCAACAAGAGTTGGTCTCTGACCTCAGCAGACTTTGTGTCAGGCCATAGGAATGTATCAAAAATCAGGCAGCAGGCTGATGGTATGGTTAGGAGCTTATCTGTGATCAATTTGGTCTCAGTCCAGTGTGCTAAGTGAAAAAATATCCTTCTCTAGTTCAAACCTGATGCTTGCATGGAGCACTAGCACCCTTAGTCCAGGAAATGTATCGGATATTCAGTGGACTATATGGAGAGAGATCAAAGAGGTATCCAAGTCTAATAAAATGGTAACCATTGGTGAGTTCAGCCACCTGTATCTTGGTAATTCAACTGGTATAAACAGATTAAAAACCCCTGTAAATTCCTAAGTGATTTCTAGAATAACTGGAGAACATAACATTAGGTGCTGTTAAGTAAATAGCTGAGGACACAATGCAGTTGTAACACTGAAAAGTAATAAACTTATTACTAAATTAAGAGCACGAGACAAACTGATTATAATTAGTGAACTGCTTAAAAAGTACTGAAGGCAGAAATAAAATAAATTTAAAATTAAAAAACCCCCAAAGAACAAAAGAAAAAGAAAGTAAAACCCATGGATTCAAAACAACAGGTATTTCAACAGACAATTCCTGATTCAGTGAAGCCATGCAGAAAGCACACTGAAAGACAAGATAGGAAGAAATTTATTGTGAAATGTTAATGTCGAAGAAGTTGTTTGAGCCAAGCAACCAGCTTTGTGGAAATGACACTTCATCTCTGCTGAAGCCCATGGTTAAGGGAGGGAATTAAAATAAAACACAGTCATAAATGAGAAGGGTCAAGGATGCACAAACTGACAAGAGCTTGTATGCAGAGTGGGGGACTGCAGGGCAATTCCCAAAAGTCTTAAATTCACCCAGTTTAGGAAGGAACCAATAGAACCTGCTGCACATCAAGGGATTATTTGGAATAATTAATGAGGAAAAGGACTTTGCAGAGGTTCTGATTTATTTGTTTGGTTAAATCTTCTCTGCAAATGATACTGTGCCAATATCCATGTTAGACCTATTTTTCTCAGGACAAGAAAGCACATGAGCTGTCAGAACGTGAAACACTGAACGGGGAAACATGGGAACAAACTGATAAAACAAGTAGCATATCAAAAGGACCTCATGGTTATATATGCAAGGGTTTGGAAAGCATTTGAAATTGAAGTGGCTGTGCTGATAGCAAAAATACACAAGCTGTAGCTGAAGTCAGATACACTGCAGAAGGACAGGAGGGTACATACAAGCATACCTATCTTTAGGATAGGCACAGGATTATTTTTAGGTATTATATACTGAAAAAGCCTTGTTTCACTTCCACCTTAATTGATTGAAAGTAACAAAAACTAGATTTACACATAGGAGAAGATAAAAAAGAATCATAGCTTTTTTCAAAAAAAATGTTGTCTGATATGTAAATTTGAAACATCAAGATAAAAGACCAAGAAAAACAACCTGACAAGTCTACATGTATAGGTAGTTATATATTGTCTTAAATTCTTTGACAAATATAAGTTGTGATAGAATAAGTGGGTTATTATTACAAGCTGGAAGCTGGTTAAGGAAAACAGAAACTGCACATGAATGATCCTTTCTCACAGTAAAAGATTAAGAGTTGACTTGTCCAAGAACTTAGAACATCTTTACTGAAATTATTGCTCGTAAGAAAAGGGAATAAGGACTGAAGTACTTCATAGTATGTTATACTATAATAAAGTTGGGTGAATCTAACATTTGGCTCACTAATGGAAATTAATATTGGCTTAGGCAAAACAATCACAGGTGGAGTGAAATATTTAGAAGCCTTTCTGGGTTCTAAGCCAGCTGTGGCCACTCTATATGGCATTACAGTGAACAACTCTATTCTGAAAAAAAAAAAATGCCCAAACCAAACAGACAAACCAAAACTTTAATTAGCATGGGAGGAGTAAAAGATGTTAAAATGGAAATGATTTTATTGTTCTTCTTTCATGGCTGAGTAAATGAATGGCACTTATACAATGAACTGGCTGTTCCAGTTGGTCTTTTTGTGTCATATAACAGAGGGTTATCAATAACACTGAAAGACAACTAATTTAAATAGATGAAAGGTTGTCTGGAATATGATTTTCCAAAGAAAATATTTACTTAACTTACTGCTACATGCTATCACTAAGGTACTGAACTTACTGGGAGGAAAAACCGGATTAGTTGCTTATCTGGTCAGTGAGTACAGCCTCAGCTTGTCTAAAAGCCCTAGAGGTTTCCATTCAGTGAGGGAGGGGAGTAGATATTTTTATCATTTGGAAAAGACCCTTGGGTAGTGAGCAAACCCCAGGTGATGGGTATAAAAACCTTTTACCTGAGGGCAGTGCAGATATCTAGGGCAGCATTCTCTACACCTGCCTTTTTGGTAACATTGATAGAAACTCTCTACAGGACGAGACAAAACACCTGTCTGATCCAATGCTGTAATCATTATGTTCTAATGCTCTGTAAGTGGATGACTGATGCTTTTTGAATAGGAAAATAATGAGCACTGAGAACAAATAACAAAAATTCCTTTAATTATTCATACTAACATTCATGAAACTTTTGAAATGTGTGAATATTTTCATGAATAAATCATTGGTCACTGGCTTGCATTAAATGACTTCAGAAATAATAGCAGAATAAGCTTGTTGCCATTACTCATGAACAAAGTTATGAATAATTTTCAATATATGACTGCTCTGCTTTCTAATTGACTGAACATGATCTAGATGAGTTTAAAATAGACATCGGTAATTCATTGCAAAGCTGAGAGAAAGTTTCTCAGGAATCTATGAAAATGTTATGGCCTATATCAGAAACCTAATTTTCCCCCATGCATAGTTTTTGCTAATTTTTGTTTCTCACATGGTGGAATGCGTTACAAAAGAGAAGGATCTAATCCTCAGTGTTTGCAGATCATCCTATCTGCACAGGAGTAAAGAGATCTTTATGCATTCAGGCTACCTGAAAATCCAGAGTGAGAGAAATCACTAAGCAAGAGAATTCTTTAAAATTACTAGGTTTATTTTATCACCTTGGTTTCCAACACTTATTTTGACAATGACTCAGAAGAAAGATTTATGGAGATATTTTTGTCTCATTACACCTCTCTCAAAAAAAAACCCTGAAAACCCCAAACAAAACCAAACAACAAACTAAAAAAAAACAAGACACCAAAAAATTAAGAAAACCCACACATACCCACTGTTTACTCAGAGCTTTTCTAAGAGCTTGAGGGAAACCCTGGGAAATGCTGATTTACAGAATTTCTCCCCTATTTATGTTGTGGCTGCTCACACAGATCTTTATTGCCATCACTGCAAGAGGTGCCCCATGCTATTCTCAATGCCCATTATCACATTGCATTTCCCTTTCAGCAGAGTCTGATGAAACAGAGCTGTTCCATGAACGGTTGTCAAAACACTGGCATATTCTAATTACAACACTTACTATGTTTCTGTGAAAGTCAAATTCTGAGCTCAATTGCACCAGAATAAAACAGATGCAATTAAAATCACTGGAGGCTCCCCTGATTTGAAAGAATATAATTAAGATCAGAATCTAGCCCATGGAGTCTAAAGAAATACTAGAATGATGGGGATCAGAGAATCATCGTGTCAAACAGAAAACATGCAAAAGACTCTGCATGAGGAAAACAGCTGGCCCTAAATGTGGCCTGTTTCATTTAATCTATATCATATCCTTAGAAAAGAATACGTGAAACATGTGGACTACCAAAATCCCATTGCATATCTTAGTGGCATTGGCAAGAATTCTTTAGGAAGTGCTTGATGGAAATGAGATGAAACTCAAATCACCCTGTCTTATTTGGGACTTCATTGTATGTTCCAGGAGAGATATTCTTTAGAAGATCTGATATATAACCCTCTCTGTTGCAACTGGGCAGGAAAGAAGGACTCTGTTTCACCACATTCAAAAGAACAGCAGAGGCCCCCAAAAGAGGACCCGTTCATTATGAATACACAATTTACAGGGTTTGCAAAGTGAGAGAGGATTGGAAGATGAAATCTCACCTCTCAACCAGACTGGTTAAGTGACCAGTCTGTCAGTTTCCCTTCTCCAGGAAGGACTGTAAACAAAGCTCGTGTTTTTAGTACAATGTGTGAGAAAATCTGACTCAGAAGGCTTTCAAAAACAGGGCGACACCTCTCTATGGGGAATAGATGGTGTTAGACATAGGTAACAACACAGCTTTAAATGTAAGACAGGAAGTCCAAAATGACAGGCAGCTCCACAGCCTAAGGCATTTTTACATAGAAGTTAGCTTAGGGTGTATGGGAAAAGTAGACAGCCCTTTAATGCAACTTCAGGACTGGTCTCAACTTTTAATTCTGCCCACTTCAATCAGGGAAGTGTAGGAAGGCAGTGGGAGGAGTTAGCAATGGATCCCTCCTCAATTTCATATGGAGAGCTAGGGAATGCAATCTGCTAGGCACAGGTGTTTGGCACTTACCTGGTGGGATGTGGACAAGCAGGTAGGGAACTGTACTTTTTGGGCAGCTCTGACACAGGAAAAGCTGTGGAGACCCTGGCAAAACCAAAAGCTACCTTGCCAAAATATGGGAGCTGGAAAGGTTGAGTAGGTGGTGTGCATGTAGTCTCATTTAGCTACAGGAGTCCTCAGTGCTTGGTCCTTTCTGCAGCCTGGTTCCCAGGATGGGAATCTCTACGATGGGTTTAACAGGGCTTGAAATGCTACCACACAATTTAACACTACCATATGTTAAATACCAGCATACAATTTAAGCTTTTTAAGATTTAAGGCTACAAGCATTTGTGAAAAAGTTATCCCTGTCACTCATATGAGCTTGATCAAAGCTTTGCTTTGGCAAAGCTCAAAGCCAGAGAGATCCAAAATTTCCAAATAAATGGTCACACGTAGTCTGGGCTTTCCAGACCCAATTTCTTCCCATTTATTTCTCCACAGTTTAACCCACCCAAGCCTTAATCTCCGAGTGACCAAACCAGGACCAGCTGAATAAGCTGAGCACCATCTGCCTTTTTTTCAGCTTGGGATTTAGAGGAGGGAAGATCATCTGAGTGGAAACAGACACTGGGAACAATGTCCTTTTCTCATACCGCTTGCTCCTCTCCCTCTGCTGCAGTTTGCTCTGAAGCCTCACATTCATTGTGCCCAGGGATGCTGCTCCTCACCTGCCTCTGGCACCAGAGGGCGCGGAGATCTGAGCTTCGGCCTGGAAATCCAACTCCCCGCGGCTTCCTACTCTGCCTTAAACTGAACTCAACTTTCAAAGAGGGCTTGATTTCACAGAAAGGGAATTGGCTTCATTATTACTGGCTTGTCTGGGTTCCCCATGCAGCATTGCTATGGAAACAGGACCAGAAAATATGTCTTTTGCATGTAGGTCATGATATTAGTGGAGAAGGGGAAGCTGGGTGAATGGGTGAGTGGGTGACAGGAGTGAAGTGGGACAGGGTATCCTCCCGGGTTTATATTAACAACAGTGAGGGATTTTGTAGCAGGTGTCCTCAAAAGACTTTTGAATGAGACACCAAATGGGCTGAAAGAGCCAAGCATTTTGAGTAGCTGAGAACCATGACACACACACACACACAGTGTTTCAGTCCAGAAGTGACAACCAAAGTGACAGTGGGCACTGGGTTGAACACTTAGGACAAAAAAAAAGTTTTGTTTATATATTCTGTTTTTAATTGATGGCCTCATTTTCCCCCTTTCAGTGTCTTGGTCTCCACCCTGGATGATGACAGAGCACAGCTAGACTGCTGTCCCTTCCATCTCCTCAGAACATCCTTGATTATACATGGTGTAGCTCTCCCTGAGCTCCACCCAGATGCAGTCACAATCACTCGGGTAGTGGATACTACTCAGCATCTAGAGCTTGGATGAGAGAAAAGCATGACCTCTCCTTTTTTTTTTTTTTTTTAATTTTGCCCTCCATCCAAAGCAAGCTGGGGACATCCTAGTTCCCCTCGCCCATGTACTGGGTCACATTCCCAGGTGGACTGCAACGCAGAAATCACAGAGTGCTGAGGGCAGGAACAGAGAGGGCAGCTCAGCGGGGCACATGCTCAACAAACCAGTGAGATTACTGCACTTCTCACTCTCCTGGTGCAAAAGCACCAGGGGTCCAGGGATCCTGCAGAGGGGAAGTTCAACCAAACTTCTACTCAAAAAGATCCTAAAGGAAAGAGGAAGTGTTATTCTGTGTAGCTTAGAGGTTTATAGATGAGTCACTGAGAGCGGCTGGTGTCACAAACCACACAATCAAAGCTGGTGTGTATCAGACAGGGGCTGTGATTGCAAGTGATGCAATGCCATAAAGGCACACAGCATGCATGCTTCTGCTCTCCTGTATTAACCGTCCTTATTGCTTTTTATAGTTTGTGGTTTTGGTATATCCCCCCAAATAGCTGCAAAAGCAGGCTGTCAAACAGAGGTTGGACCTTCTTTTTCTGTCCTTGTCTTTTTCCTTCTGCAAAGAGAATATCTTCCTTAAGGGACACTGGTTGATACATAAAAATGGGAATAGATGTCACTCTGGCTAGCTTTGCAGCAAGAATTTCCAGTTGGAAATAAAGCCCTCTCCTTGCCCTAAAAGGAACTTCAGCAAACGAAAACAGTAGGAACAAACAATCTTAAGGGGATGGGAAGAAGCATCCCTTGTCCTTCACCCAGGGAAGGGGTAAAGACTCACCCATGGGCCAGTGGGGATGAGTTACACACCCTGACAGCCTCCCCTCGGAGCTGGCAGTGGGCACAGCCATCCTCCAGGAGCAGCTGGCATCAGTGCCCTCCCGCTCGGCTGCCTTGCCAGGGGGACGTGCAGAGGAGCTCCCAGCCTGCCTTTCCCCATCACCCTGGTACTGGGGAAGCCGCCAGGCACAGCACGGGGCAGAGTGAGGGGAAGGCACAAAGCCAGGAGAGTGCCCTAGCTGGAGGGATGGCCAGAATCGGCTTTTGCCCGAGAAGAAGCAGAAAGCACTTTGTCCCTTCAGAGCCTCCAATATACTATGGGGCTGCACCAGGACCTCGATGCCCCAGGGCTGTTTCTGGGAGGCAATTTTCCTCCCACAGCTTGATCTGAGCTCCCTCTCAAAGTATCAGCTCTCTCCTTCTGGCCCCAGGCACCCCGTGGCGGCGGCACGGGCGAAAGGGAAGGGAGCCCGGAGGCACGGCCGGGACCGACACAGTCCTGCCGGGCTCCCAGCCGGACCGGTGCAGAGGGGCGGGCCGAACCCGGCCCTGGAGCACCCTCTCCCGCAGCACCCTGCTTCCTCCTCCGAGGAGCGAACCCTAGGGGCGAGGATCCGCGGAAGCGGGGCCGGAAATGAGCCGGGGAAAGCCCAGACCCTTCCCACCTCCGGCGGCGCCTGGAGCCCACGCTCCGAGGCACGACACGGGAGCTGAGGGAGCTGGAGCAGCTCCCGGGCACAGCGGGCATTCTGGGGGCGACGGACCGAGACGGCTCAGCGGCAGCCCCCTGCCCGATACCCCGCACCCCTCCTGGTGCCGGCGGGGCAGCGATCCCCCCCGCCCGACAGCGAGCGCGCACCGCGGGCAGGCTCCGCTCCCCGCTCCCGCTGACATTTCGCAAGAGTCGTCGACAAACCTGTCACAGCGGCATTTGAGGAGGGTAACCCGGCAGATGCACCTGTGTCGGAATTTAGCCATTATAATAAAAATCCCTTGTGTATCGCGCTTAAAAAATGTGAGGAATTCTCTAAATCAGGCTACTGTGTCTCTCCTTCCCCGTTATACTATGCTAGGCTCGGTTCTGGGATTAATATCGCAACTGAAACCCGACAGAGGAGGGCTCTGTGCTGGGGGCAATCGCTTTGCTTAATCTCCTCTCGCTGCCTTTCACCCGCACAGCCCGCGCAGCCGTGACCCATTCAGCAAAAGTTTCCTTATGGGCTGTTCTGCTCCTTCTAGCAGGAAGCAAAAACTCGTTTCATAGACATTATTTCCTTGGCGGGAGCTTTCCTATGACAGCAGCGGATGAAATCCTAGGTGCGGCGAAGAAGGGGCGGAGGGTAGAGGACGTGGAAGAAAAGCCGAGAGGAAAAAAAAAAAAAAAAAGATGGAAAGAAAAAGGAAAAAGAGAGAGAGACGAAACGTCAGTAAAAAGCAAAGCATTCCTACCTGTGATGCAATTAGCAGAAGTTGCATCTCATCCTGCTGCAAGCGACTCGCCGGAGCGGTGGCTGCGGAGCGGCCCCGGCAGAGGCATGCGGGCTGCGCGCCCTCAGCCAGCAGCTTTATCTTCCTCTTCCATATCTTCCACCAGGAGGGAGGGGGTTGGGCTGGGGGAAATACAAATCACTCGGTACCGTGATAATGGGGGGAAAGAATAGCACATTGGCAGCTTTAAACAAGAGGTGGCATTGTCCGGTGTGATGGGAGTTTTTGTCGCTCGCTCCCTCTCGCCCTCCCACACCCACAGGCACGCACATGTACACAAACACCCTCGGTGGCTCCTCTAACCCTCGGGAGCCTCTGCTTCAGTTCAGCCAAGCAGAGCTTTAAAAAAAAGAAAATAATAAATATAACTATACTACTACTAATAATAATAATAAAAATTGTTAGAGCAATAGTGCTATCAAATCTGGCTTAAAGGTTTAGACAAAACCGGAGTAAATAAAAACAGGTGAATCCAGGACTCTTGAGTGAGCCGGTAAAAATTCATACTTCCCCCAGAGCTCGTGGGGAAATGAGGGTAAGGAGCCGCCGTGGCTGGGCTGGTGGCGAGAGGAGAGAAGGAAGGAAGAGGGGTGCCTAGGTGAGCATCTCGGGTGAATATCCTTGCCGGGTGCTGCGGCTGTGGGTCCGCTCGCTGATCGCCCGGAGGGCTGCGCGGGGGTGTGTGATGTGTGTGAGCGCGAAGTGGGCTCGATTAGCTGCAATGGGAAGGCAATTTCTGCGGAGAACATTTACAATTTTCTTTCAATATGACAGGATTAGTTGCTGTTGAAGGCTCTCCTCCAATAACATCGCACTGCTCTCTGATTTGGTGGCATCGCTGAATAGAAATTACTGGTTCTTGTTGTCTCTCAACACACTCTCCCCTCTTCCTCATCAGGCACTCCCCTCTTCCTCATCAGAAGCCTTTATCTACAATTTGCACATCAGAAACACTTTTTTTGTTTTTTTTCAGTTACCTCTTGCCATCTTTCACTGCAATAGTCTCCTTTTAATCTCTGGTTATTTTTTATTTTCTCTTTTTTTTTTTTTTTTTTTTTTTTTTTTTTTTTTTTTTTTTTTTTTTTTTATTTTTTTTTCTTTTTTTTGCAATTCCTTGATAGCTGTAAGTCAATGTAAAGCAAGGTATGGGAGGAGAAAAAGAGATTTTAGATTATTGCAGTCACCGGAGGCTTTGCACATTGTGGAAAAATGTTGTTACACTAAATCCAGTTGAGATTCTTAAACTGGTTATCGTTCTGAAATTTTCATGGGAAGAGGCTTGCTTAGCACAATGACAAACAAATTAGAGAAAACAGATACTTTCTTAGAATGAGAGTTAGTTCTCATAGGGTGTAAAACATTCCTCTTTAACTAATAGTCACTAGGTTAAGAAGATTTACTTAAGGAAACTTGTCAGTTGTATGGAGGTAATCTAGATATAAAAAAATCTTTAGGTTTTCTTTGTTTTTATTTGCCTCTCTCCTGGACCAGAACTGATTTGTGGTCTAAAGTTTGCTCTTTCCCTTGGGATAGGGGCTGTCAGAGTGGGAAGCAGGAGAACAGAACCCATCTCATCTATTTTCCAAAGAACAGTAGTGGGGAAGTGGTAAGTGCAGAAAAGAAAAGTGGACTTTGTGAAGGCTTTTGGCTACTGCCTCCCTTGCCCCATCTCCTCTCTTGAAAGGCTGAAGGAACCAGAGCCCAACCACTTCCTTCCTCTCCACTGCAAAACCCCCTTCGCTTTGGAGAAAGTATTTCTTGGCCTGAGATTGCTCCAGGAAGAGAGCTGTCTACACAACCCACATACACGTAGCTGTTGCTCCCGGAAGGGTCTTAGGGGTTTACCCCAAGGAGGGTGATGTGCTTCAGGGTAGGGCTACTGCCTGGAAGGGCTTGAGACCAGGTTGGATGGGGCTTCGAGCACCCTGGTCTAGTGGAAGATGTCCCTGCCCTTAGCAGTGGGGTTGGAACCAAAGGACCTTTTATGTTCCTTAGTACCAGCTAATTTGGAGATGGGGAGCTCTGAATTTCAGAGGCACTTGTGCCTCAGTGTTACACAAAGCTGTGTTTCTCTACCTGAAAGCACTTTCATATGATTTAAGGGCTGGTTTACTTGCAGCTGTTCAGGTACATCAAGGCAGCTGCGATCGGACCTCAGCCCCTTGGTTTCTCAGCCTTCACAGAAAATTTTGCCTGGACTTCCCAGCTGAGTTAGAAGACAGCTATCCAGGCAACAATTTGGTATTGGGAGGTTGGACACACGCCGTGAGCACGCTGCAGCCCCGTGGGATTGCTCCACCGCAAGTGCCAGGGCAGAGGACAGCCACCTCCACAGTCTGGGTGCCCCTTCCTTTGCCAGACGGAGCCTCAGCCCCGGCCGCCCCCTGCACCTCCCAGGGGTTGTCTCTCAGACCTTGGCACTTAACACACTTTAACGTTCACTAATCAGGATGATCAGCAGCCTCAAAAGTGACAACGCCTGCTTCTTCTTCCCGTCATTATTATCATCGTTGTTTTTTCCCTCCCAGCGAGTGTTTGATTGTGCACGTTGATTTCTGGAGATCTAATTAGAGTTCAATCACTGCGAGCGCGAGTCAGCCCTTCCCACAGTAGGGAGCAGGGAGTGGGTGGCATCCCTGCCCCGGGATGACCCTGGCAGTACACGGCAGTCCTGGGGACTCCCGGCCTCCCTGCCTCCATTACAGAACAGAACAGAGGTCTGGGGCCGGGCACGGCTTCCAGCAGCAGGGCTGAGCTGAAGGCAGGCGGTGGCTCCGAGCCGGCTCTACCCAGCTGCAGGGGGCTCCCCAGTGCCACGCTGCTCAGAGCCGTGTGGCCGTCACGGGCCGCCGGAGGGACATCCGCCGTGCCGGCCTCCCCAAGCTCCGAGCAGCATCTCACTCCCTCGCAAGCACTCTCCGGAGCCGTGATCTCCCGTGGGAATAAAAGCCCTGTCCTGAAAACCCCTGGTGTGTGACCCTCACCTCCTCCGTGCCTTGTCTGCCGCCCGTCCTGGAAGAGCGGAGATTTCCTCCCACGGCCACGCGTGTGAGCAGCGCTGCCTTCCCGAGCCCGCCGAGCCCGGTTCTTCATCACTCTCGGCAGATGCATCGTGATGGCACCCAGCGACTCCGTGGTAATTGGCACCTTTTAAGTTTGACGGAACATCCGTCATTACTGCCTCTCCTCTTTATAGATCTATGTGCTAGACACGCCTCCTGAGGGAAAAAAAAAATGCCACTTTTGAGCTTAAAACGTTTAAAACACATTTATCTCCCTCCTCATCACCCCGCTGCCCCAAACTTCCCTCGTCCCCGGTTCATGCAAGAAGAGGGAGAGGGAGCCGAGCCATTTACAGTGCTCTAAACCGCTGTAGAGTTAAATTCTTCCTAGAACCACAGAACAAAGCACCCAGCCCTTCGCTGGAAGGAAAAAAAAAAAAAANAACTTCCCCTCCCGCAGAGGGACCGGGAGTCGCTCCCGGGGAGCGCAGGCAAAGACAGCAACCTTCAGAGAGGCTATTTCCAAAGGAAAGCGCGTCCCTATCCAGAGATGCCCAGTGATCTCTATGAGACTTTGCTAGGGGCTCCCCTTGGTTTGGCTACACACTTCCCAGATGGCTCCTACTCCCGGCGTGGTGCTTGCCCTGCAGGATGAGTGCCCCGTCCCCAGGGATTTATAACTTAGGGGGAGAGGGAGGAGCGGTGTCCCCGGGGACCACTTCCAAGGGGAGCTTTTTTATTATATCCGTAGGGGTGAGCTCCCTCTCCAATCCAGCTCTCATCTGCACCTGGGGGTCACAAAGGTATCTGCAGAAACTCCCTTCAGGGTGAGGGAGGCTACCAAAGGGCTGGGAGGGTGGTGCCCATACTCCTACAGCTCCTATTTCCCCCCTTCTAAGTGCCCCTCCACGCCTGTTTGATCCCGTTGCCACAGGACTGGTGTTAGAAGGAGAACGAGAAAAGGGCAGACTGTGGCTTCCCTCTCACGTCCACCTAGAGCCAGGGCAGATTAGAGCTTCCCTGCTGGTAACCTCTTTCTATCCTCAGATGTATAAGGACGGACTAGGAGAGTAATCCAGTTCCTGTCACCTGCTGTTTCCTGCTTTCCCAATTTCCTAGGAGGGGGGAAGCAGGGAGGTGTGCAAATGCCCAGTGGATGGGGATCTGATTGCTCAGCTCCCTCCCAAGGTGTTCTCCATGGCTTAGGTGACTGGCTTCCCAGCCAGCAGACAGCTGTCCCGGGGGACTGAGAGAGCAAGCCCAGGGAACAGCCAGCTCTGCTAATCCAAAATGCTGGATTTTCCGTCGGAGGTGTGGCCCTCTCCCTGCTGCCTGATGGAGATGGACACGTCACCTCCCAGGGGGAAGAAGGGGGTCTGAGAGCCATGTTTATTGTGAGCACCTCTTCCCTGTGAGCCTTTCCCAGCAGTTTTAGGCAAACACGACTGGGAAGAGCAGGACGAAGCTCTAACTTCTCTGTGGAAGAAAACACCAGGCAAACGGGTTCTTAGTGCAAATAGTGAAAGGCCCTTAGACTTCCTACATTTATTTACCCCCAGCCCTGCAATGGGCAGCTGAGTTTAATGCAGGGGGGAGGCAGGTGTCTGAGAGATGATGGGAAAATGCTGGTAAGAGTGGAACAATGGAACTGCAAATCATCCTGACAGTGTGGAACACAGAGAACAAGAAGAAAGAAAGGAACAAATCCAAACTGAGACAAAGGCAAGCCAGACTCTGTGCAGATAAATTCCTAATAGACACAAACATGAGGAAATTAAATGAGTTAAATAAACTGATGGTCAAGCCTTTAACAGAAAATGATGTGTAATCCCTCAGCTATGTCCAGGGCAGTGCATTTCTGGGAGTCTTACAAACCACAGTTAGATCTGCCAGGGTAGGCAGTGAAATGCTGACACGTGGTAGCTTGGATCTCACGAGTGCCAGGGAATTAAGAACATCTTTCTTCTTCTCAGTTCAAGCCTTAAAGTCCTCCAGAACAGCTGGCAAGGGGGGGTGTGTTGCTTTCACCCACCAGCTACATTAAATTGCCTTGTTAGTACAAAATGACCAAGCTTTTCTTTTCCATTTCCCCTGAATGATGATGCTCTTTTTGTGTCCCCTTTGAGTCTCAAAGCCCGGCATACTGGGAAATATTCAAATCAGATGAAAATGTATGCAGTGGAAATTCCCAGCAGGCTAAGATGGGGCTCAGGGTCTAATTCTAAGAGCCAAACTGATCCTCTCTCTTGTGGAGCAGCTAGGTGGCGAACTGGAAAATCAAATCTACTGTTTTATTAAGCACAGTATCTGGAGAGCATTCTGCTAGGCACAGCAAAACTGATGGAGCACTTTTTAATATAAGCATGCACTTAGTTATCATCCTAGCAATAAACCCCTTTTTTTTTTTTTTTTTTTTTTTTTTTTTTTGTGTAGGCATTCCTTGCAAATGCTGCAGTGTCCCAGGTGGGCAGACCTGAAAAAAATTGCAGAACAATCTGAAAAATAGACCTGCTGAGAATCAGTGTCAACTTTGTCAACATTTGGGAAGACAGCAACTGATAATCACTACACAGCATATGTTCAAGGTTGTCAGACATACTTCAGGGTACAGACAGAAGAATGTGTTTCAGGAAAAAGAAAAGGAGAAAGAAGTATGTCGCCTCAACTTATGTGATATAAGGGTTAAAAAAACTTAACGAGGCAGGGATATAGCTTTGTTTTTAACATGCTAAGTTTTATAGCTGTGACACAAAGCTCTCAATAGGTAGACTTCAATAAAATTCTTTCTAAATCGTGTACAGGTGTGTGGAGTGGGTTATCTGCCTCATAAAAGCTTTACTTGGCATTGACCATAGAAAAACAGACACTCCTTGCCCTGAACATCAGAGGTTCATATCCTGAAGTGTCTCTAACGGGGAGAAAATGGAAAAACCCTGAAATGGACGGGGACGCCGGAGGAGTTCAGAGCCTCCCCCTGCAGCACCCTGGAGAGCGGCCTGGCCCGCAGGTGCGTGTCCCTGTGAACACACACACACACACACACACACACACACACACTCACACAGAGAGAGAGATATTTGCACATTAGCCCCTTGCTTGTATTTGTGCTTGAAGCTGTTCAGGTAAACATAAGCCAGTAATTCCTTAAGGTGGCATCTCTAGTTTTGAATCCCACGTTACTTGGAAGATGACTCCCTCCCTGCAGGAAGCTGGAGAAGGGAGTTTCTGTGCCTTGAAGGCACCCACGAGCTGGAGTCAGTGGCTAGATATGAGGGAGATTTCTTTCTACCTTTGAGAGTGCCAAAGAATCCCGGAATCCCAGACTGGGGAAGGTGGGAAGGAATCACCAGAGGACACCTAGTCCAACTTCCCAGTGTCCCTCTGAGCACGTTACCCAGGACTGTGTCCAGATGGTTTCTGAATACTTCAAGAGAAGAAGTTCAAACACACAGAAGAACACAGTAACCTGAAGCTCAGCACTAGAAAAACTCCTTTCAGTATAAGCTTCAGTAAATAGTTGTGTTATTGCAAAAGAGGAACTTCTCTGCTGACATTGGAAACCTGCCCACTTCACTCATGTTGTACACAAGGATGATTTGTGGACATGGGAAAGCAGGTTTCAGGCAGGTCATGCATTTCTGTTAATTTTAATTAGCTGAAAAAGTACCAAGAGGTATTTCAAACACAGTTTTTTCTCAGAGCAGCCAGACTGTTGGCAGCTTTATGTGCACTCCAGTGACTCCAGAGGCACCAAGGAGTGTTTGTTTGATAGAGATTTAAAGAGGGTCATAGTTCAGGGGGAATTTTTCCCCCCCAAATACTACTTTACAAACAGACTCAACAGTTCATCTTCCCTGGGCATGAATTCAAGGGTTCTGTCTTCTCCGTGAGCACTCAAGCCCATATAGGAAGCTCTCCTGCACTGGTAACTCTGTAGCTACTTTCCCTTTGAACTTTTTATTCTGCCACAGGGCTTTTACAAAATCTGCTACTGATACTGCTCACCCAAGCATACATAAGGAATGAATGGTTATCTGAAGCCAATGTGAAGCACATAAATCCAGAAACAGAATTCTTAAAATAGGAGATCCTGAAAAAATTTTTAGTAAGCTACTTTAGCAAGCAGCTCAGATCCATCCTAAAAAATATAGAATAATTAAAAAAACCCAAAAAACCAGAGGAAAATGAATTCAGTTTCTTTGAAGGAGAGGGTATTGGAAACTGCCTTCTAGGCTCCCCATAAGTTTCTATGAGATACTAGTTTTCCCCTCATGAAAATGCTGTTTTGTGCCTTTTGGGACATACTGGAACAGCAATTTTGAAGAAGAACATTGCCTGATTAAATGGCTCAACTTCATGTTGGTCACACATAAGCTCAGTTGGGAGGAAAATGCAAGCAATAACAGCAAAATCAGCAGAAATTTCATTTAAAAACAAACATTAACAACAACATTTCATGAACAGTGCTGTGTAGCACTTTCTCCTTGGTATCCAGTGAGTTGCTGGTTTGAATCCAAGTGAAAGTAGCTCTATTTGTCCTGGGTCCTGGGGCAAACATTACTCATCGTGCTCAGGAATAATATGACATTATTTTAGCCTTTTCCTTTCTCCCACTGGTAGTGACAGGAGTACACACTCACCAAGGGTTTGCACCACAAGGTGCCAGTCCTGAGATATCAGAGGTGTTTCTGCAATTAGGCACAATATTTTCTAAGTATCTCTTCTACACATCAGGGCTGATGGATCAGATGAAGCTCCACATTGTTGTGCCTGCTCTGTTTTCAGCACCTGAGCCATTACATTCCAGTGTCCTCTGTAGAAATGGCCTTAAAAACACAACTTTCATTTGTTTACCCTACTCTTTAACCTGAGATTCATGTTCATTTTTTCCCTACATTTTTAACTTCTTCTTCACAGCTTTGATTTCTCTTGCAGNGTCTCAGGATCACAGCATGAAAAAAAGAAAGAATTTCCAATCTGTAGGCTGGCAAATTTAGTAGCCTTTCTCCAGCAATGGTCAGATTCAGATATCTCTGTAGAAAGAGCCAAGCAGTTTATCCCTTAGATAAACCTATATTAAAACCTTAGATAAACCTTAGATATCCCTTAGACACAGTCTGCCTCTCCTAGAAGGCTCTTCCTAATCACAGAGAACTATGGTTGCATTAATTCTCCTGCATGTTTTTGTTGTCTGATCTCCTGTTTGTCTTAGCATTTAATACTGTTAATTAGGGCATTGCTGGTATGTCTAGAAACCTATGTTCTATGTTCTTTGAACCTTGTGAAGTTTTCAGGCCCAGGGTCATCCTTGGCTTTGAGAACTAGCGTATGAATACATGTTCTACACTTCAAAAGTCTGTGGAAAAAAGTATTCTCTGATATGAGTTTTGAAGTTGATACCTATTACCTGAACTGATTGCCACACAATGTTTTGGGTTTTTGTCTGAAGTGACAAAAACTTTGATTTCCCATCTTGTAAAAGCAAATTCCTAGATTGGAATTATTCATTGTATCTTTACTTTTTCTATTTTTTTTCTTATGTCCCTACTCTCTGAGGGTAAGAATTCCAGGTTTTTTTCTTCACCCTCTGTTCAGCCAAGTGTCTCTCTTTTTCTTTCTTCATGGCTATTATTTTTCCTGCTTTTTGCTCCCCTTTTACAGCATCTATCTTGAGACAAGTTCATTTTATTGCAGAAACTATTCTGGATGAAACTACACCGCTCAGTTAGATGGTCTGTATAATGTCTGCACAATGTTCTGATATGATTGCCTAATATTATTTCATAAATCAGCATAAACCTTGTTGCTTAATATCTTTCTGCCTTATTTACTTAGCTAAGCTCTGAACACATCTTTGCTAATCTGTTTTGATTTATACTTGTGTCCCTGGTATGTTTAACTGAAAAACTTCAGCAAAATACAACAGCATATATTTTTTTCTTTTTCAGTACCTACTGCTTTGTGTTTTTCAACACTGAGCTTTGTTAACTGTGCTGTTGTTCAGACACCAAATTTGTTAAATGAATTCAACTTTCTTCACTTTTTTTATTGCTTCTAGACCAGCAAAAAACCCATTCTCATTCACTGCACTCTTCTGAACTGCTACTGGAGTCCCTTTGACAGAACCAATCTGCAAACTCATTTATTACTAATGGTCAAGTGCTAAATTCCCAGTCTTACTTCCTTCATTACATTATTCCCATCTTATCTGCTTATTCTTTGAAAGAGAATAAAACTCCACCAAATGGAGTTGAGCTTAGACTTGCCTCCTTTCTATTTCTAGCAGTTGCAGTGAACTTGTACTGATTCATGTCAGCTGTGCACCTACAGCTTCTCAACCTTCAGCTTGCAAATGAAAATCATTAACAGTTACTGTTACTTATCCCATAACTCAATTTTTCACTCTTAAATATTATTTTTTCTTTTGAAGCTTTGAACTTCAGCCAGTATTATCTTTCCATAAAAGTTAAAAATCCTACCATGTTTTTTTATCTCCTCATCTTCATTATCAACACAGAAAGAATTTCAATATATTCCTAAGGATCCTGGAGAATTTACTTGTGTATTTTGCTGAAAACTACTCCCACATAGAAAAGGTGATATGTGCCTAAGAAACATGACAATAAGATGACATTCTTTTCTTCTTTCGATGGTTTTAGGTTATTTCTTGCCAATAGGATATATTTAATAGTGACAATATTAATAAAAACAGTAACAAGAATTTTCTGATTCAGTTTGACTCAAACCCCATGATATTTATAGACCCTCTGTCAGTATTTCCATATTGTACGTCTTTAGCTTGCCTCTTTTCACGTTCCTCTGCATTATGTTTTTGTGGAACTGCTTTACATTGGAAGGAACAGACTCTCATGAGGAAAGATATGACAATAGTTTTGTAGCTCAAGCTGGTATTAAATCAAGTATAAGCAGCCTTTCTATTAAGCTTTTAAATCAGAAGGAGGAAGCTCTCAGATGAAGTTCCACATTGCTGCAGTGATTATTAAGAGCAGTGAATCATATAGGGTCAAGTTCAGCCAGCAAAATAAATCAGTTTTGGAGCACTTATAGAATGTGTCTTGCAGTCACACTTTTAGTACTGTTTGGTGATCCAGCAAGACTGTGGATCACAGCATGTGGCAATCTTACACAGGAACAGAGATTTGCACCCATTGCTGGCTGATTCCCTTGTGAATCCTTAGAATGAGAAATAGCTAAAAATCCCCTTCCTTTTATATGCTTTTTTCAAATTCCACGTTATCAGTGTGGACTTCTGCTAGGTCAAAAACTATTTAATGAAATAGTATTTTCATCAAACCATCTTTTCTACCAGAAATACCAAATTATTTTCATTTTTACTCTTCCTCACTGTACCACACATTTCAACAACTGAATGGCATTTATTAAGACAAGTTCCTTCTTGCATCGCTTGCAGAGAGAACAGATGATGCAGTGAAACTTTGTATATGCCTTTTAAGAAGAAGAAAGTACATGCTTTCTTCTAGAGTATAGATAGATCCTTTTTGTAATGACAAACATGGTGAGTAAATCTAGTTGCTTTCAGTTATGAGCCACTTGGAATATTAGCATGTCAAAGTTTTTAGAATCTTTAGAAGAAGTCACTCTCTGGTGCAAAATTTATAAACTACTGAGACTGTTAATATTCTGTTCCTGATTTTTCTCTTCAAAGAATGACATTCCTGATTACCTGAACTGCCAAACGCTGTGTAGTATATTTTTAAAGATTATAGCTAGCATTAAACCTGAACTTGTGCAGACACTGGTCCAAGTAAAAAGGCTATTTCTGTAAACTGTTAGAGAGGTTTTCTCATGCTATACTGGCTATTGCCATAGCCAAGATAATTGATATTGACATCTGTTGTAAAATAGTGTCATCAGAATTATTATTCTGATAGTTCATGACAATAGTTCATGAGAATGCCTAAGAGAGTGTTCAGTGTTCAGCACAAAAGTGTTGGTTTAAAAGACCTGAATGCTTTATTAATTCTTATAATTATCAATCCTTAGATAGATATTAAAAAAGAATTAGATGTATTAGTACTTCAGAATTTGACATGTAAGAAAGTATTGATCAGAACTGGCACTCCAATTCTGCCACAGACAATAAATTGAGATGGTATTCTCAGATGTGACTTTTGTGAAGAAGTATGATCTCCTTAGCCACAACACCCCTGTAGAAGATAAACATTTGTCTTCACTAAATCATACTAATACTGCCCATTTCATGTTCCCTTGAATGGTGTAATCAGACTCACTATCACAAAATGAAAATATATATCTCTGTAAGTGACTCCTGGGATATAGGAAATGAATGGCCAAAACAGCCACGCACACAAAGGAGAAGGAAAAAATGCAAAGAAGAAAATATAGCTAAAGAACAGTTTTTATTTTGAAGTAATTTGTTTCCGAAAGAAAATACCCACTACCCAAACTAAATGTGCAGTGCAGTTGCCCTCTTTATTTTACAGTGATCAGCTAATTGTAATATTTTGAGTTACTTTGGTTCTGACACCACAGAACAGTTTAAGCTCCTCTTATACTGTGAGTAAGGGTGTGGGAGGTCCCCAAGGTCAGAAGGATGTGGACCTGTTAGAGTCCAGAGGAGAGATATGATCAGAAAGCTGGAGCACCTCTCCTATGCTGACAGGCTGAGAGAGTTGGGATTGTTCAACCTGGAGAAGAGGAGGCTCCAGGGAGTGCTTAGAGCACCTTCCAGTGCCTAAAGGAGCCTTGCTGGAAAGATGGAGAGGGACATTTTATAAGGTCATGTAGGGATAGAACAGGGAGTGATGGCTACAAGCTGAAAGAGGTAGGTTCAGATTAGATATTAGAGAGAAATTCTTCACTGTGAGCATTGTGAGACTCTGGCATAAGTTTTCCAGAGAAGTTGCAGATGCTTCATTTCTGTAAATATCCCAGGCCAGGTTGGATGGGTCTTTGAGCAGCTTGGTCTAGTGGAAGGTATCCCTGCCATGACAGGGGAATTGGATGTAGATGATCTTCCAGATCCCTTCCAACACAGCCTTTCTGTGATTCTGTGTTCTATGATTCCTACAGACATGACTCACAAAAAGTGATTATTCTGGGATTAACCCACAGCACAGGGCAACAAGCACTTGCAGTGATTAAGCAGCCTCTCATTTCCTGTAAGCATTTAGGGGCCAGAGGCACAACTTGCCACTGCTTTCCAACAGAGACAACCAATTTGAGGACATGTCAAACCTATCCAGTCTGTTCTTCCTGTTGTATAATTACTGTTTGCCTCACTGAGTTACATCCTTGCTAATAGTCAGTCCCATTACAATGGCTCCCTCTCACCTACAGTGAAAGCAGCAAGAAACAACTACCCGTTGTTTTTATCAGGATCAGCCCAGCTCTGAGACAGCAGCAGCAGAGCTTTTGTTATGTTCTCTACCAGATCTATTTATACACAGGCATATGAAACATTTTCCCTGCACTGACACTTTATGGTTTGCCTTTTAGGTTATTAATAACAAGAAGAGCAATAACAACAACAACAACACAATGGCAACAACAACAAAAATTATTATTATTCTACCCTTGTCAACCTCTACACTTTCAGTAAATTTCTGTTGCCTCCTTTTTTTCCTCAGTTTCCTTGTCTTTCCTCCATATACTGTCGGGTGCCTAATGTCTAGACTCTAAGATCCTACAGCAAAAGTTTTCAAACTTTTGTGTTTTATATACCCTGAAAAAAAAACCTGATGGATCTGCAAATATAAGACTAGTGGGTACAGATTTATTTTTGTTAACTATATTTCCTGCCTTCCCTAGAAATAGCCAAAGTACCTCCAGGGAGTTGCAGACAAACCACTGGAAAACAGAGACATAAAAGGTGAGTTTCCTGTGCACTGAGGTTAGGGTCAACCAAAATTTCAGATGTTCTCTGCAGAGTTTTTGAGTTTGAGAAAGCTCCTCTGCAGCACAGATGTAGGGATGTGGTAGCAAGATGTATCTTGTGGGAGAGAGCTGATGCAGTCTGACATGCAACAAAAAGAGAAAGAAACAGTATTTTTAGACTAAGGACTATAACAGGTCTTTTTTAATCTGGCAGGAGTAGATCTCATTGTCTCAAGGTAGACAATGCACAATAACAATATACAGAATTCTTCTGTAATTGAAGAGCACAGGGTACCTTTGGAACTCAGCTTTTTCAGCAAAAGTATATTGTCCTTTATTACTATTTGTTCAGAAAATGCAGTGGACATTGCACAAATATGTGTGTGGTATTTTAAATGGTTTGAAGATCAGCACAGGTTGATCAATATAGCATATAATAATTTTTTCATTTATGTATTTCAAATTTACGTTACTCTATAGACTATCAGTGATAGTAGTAGCTGGAAAAGAGTTCAATTATTATGTCACCCTCAGAAAACGGCTTTTTGCCGTGATGGAACAGATTTATGGAAAAGGCAGTGTTTATTGTTCCTATTTCAGCATATGTCTGAATATAAAACGTACTGCATCTTTTTTCAGAGAGAGTTCAGACTTTAAGATCTAGTATGTCTACAACTCAGTAGAAATTAAAAACTAGATTTTCAGACAGACTCAATTTTTGTTTATACTTGTAATAAAATTTAGATAAATAATTTCAGGCTTTTTAAATAATGTCTTTAGAGAGGCAAATGCATGCATTAAGGGATCCTTGGATGAAATCTTTGTGGGATCTCTATAAATGAACATACATGTTTATGTTTGGTTGTCTGTATGAGAATCTTTTTAGTTATGGCCTAATATTTTCCATAGTTTTTTTTTCTAACTCATAAACCAGTTGCCTTCTCTGTCCGTAACTGTCACTCTAGGTGTGCTAGATCCTTCCAGATTAATTTTCTTTATGTTATATTCAAATATGCTAAAAACCTACTGCTTTACACTTCAACTACTGTAACAGCTTGGGTGAGTGAAGGAGAGAGATTAAAATCTATTCCTAACAACATTGTTCCTTCATCTGCCAGCAGGGTCCTCCCTAGTGATGTCACTAGCCAGCTCAGAAAACCCAGGGAAAGCCCATCTTTATGGTAGAATGACCTCACTCATTGGAATGGTTATAGATTTGAATTTCTTTAGATTACCTATTGTTTATCTCTCATTGACTGCACAGAAGTAAGAGAAGGAAAAAAAAAAAAGGAAAAAATAATATTCTATGGAACACTTACTTTAGAGTGTCTAGACTAAAAGACTTCTTAATTGTATCTAATAAGCATTAACTGTTTTCTTGCTTCTAGCTAAAAACCAAAGGTTATGGTTTCTGAGCCAAAAATCAGCATCAAGCATTGGGTTACTGAGGAAGAAAGTGGTTTCCACATCTCAGGTATCCTCTTTGCTTTCATTTCTCCTCCCCTGCTGAAGCTCAAAATATGCCATTAAACAGAGCAGCTTGATCTACTGCCTTCTTCCTCTGTTTTGGCAGGTGCTTTAAAAATGCTGAATTATGAACAATGATTTCCGAGGTCGTTTAATCAGCTACAAGTTCTGGAGAGCTGCAGCTCCCATCTGCATATCCTGGGTGGATGAACTGCCACAGGCAAGGGAGAGTGCTACAAATGTGCCAAGGGAAGGATGCTGCTGCCCACACCCCCTGAGCAGCAATAGGTCACACAGCAGGTACAGCAGTTTGGAAACTGATGGCTCCACCTAAGATACACCTGAAACCTGTGCTGTTAAGCCCTTCTTTGGCATTACTTGAGAAAATTTTATCAAGAGCCACAGTTTGGGTGACTGATCCTCACCATACATCTCACACCAGTCCAGCACTCTCTGCCTTTGCACACACAGACCCGAGGTTTTCAGGAGCTCTCTAGGACTCAGGAATTGCAGTCATGATCAGGTGTAGGAAAACTTATTATGGTCTCTTCCCTAGGAGGAATGTATTTTAATTTCATGGAGCTAGAGGGGTCTTAACTAATCTCTGCTTACTTAATTAGATGAAATTCTATGCCACCTCTTGAGGAAACAACAGGGAGGAATTTGGAAAGAGGCTGTTGGTTAAAATGAGTAAAGATGTTATACATACCTCTTCAGCCTGCCTAATTGCTCACGACATGAACACACGCAGCTGTGACTAGGACGCACCAGAATAAACTGTTCTATAAATTCACAGCAGTTTCCTGTGTCTTCCAGAAGATACATGAGGACCTGCAGAAAACGCAGAGTGCCAGTGGTCTCTTGGCAACTCTCTGTTGAGTAAACTCACGTGAGGACTGTAACAGACAATAAAAGCATTCACTTACAAAAAGTTTTCATTCCTTCTAAGATGCTGAATATTAATCTCCTGAGGGATTAATTTGTTGGAGGCAGATACTGAATGTTCCCAAGGCCTCATTGGGAATTCTCTGCTGAGTGAGTATGAAGCTTCTGAAGCTTGTGCTGAAGCACAGATCAGTTTAAGGAGCTTGTAGCTGTGTGTCTGAGGAAACACATTGGTTCATTTTCTTCTACCTTTGAAAACAGAATCAGAGTTAAAATAAGTTCAAGCAATTTAATTATAAAGGAATGAACATAAATCTATGGAGCTTGATTTCTCTGCCAATTACACTGGTTTTGCACTAGGGCAGCTACATGTATTTCTAGGTTATTATTCTCATTTAGTGCTGATGCAAGTGAAAGAACCATGGCCTGTGGTTTAAGAAGAGAATATTGTAATAAATGCTGGATACTTGCCATAGACAATATTTTGTGTAAGTTCAAACAATTTCCTAACATGTATCTGGTTCCATTTTAGCTTCTTCATGACTTATCCTGGTTGCTTCAATTTGCAAGAAGGTTTTTGCCAAACCCAAACACCTTTATGAAGGCTCATGAAAATAACTATCATGCAGGCTTTGAAGTGATTAAAACACAGAAGAACAGATGTTTAAAGATTTAATTAAAAAAATAAAATGGATATACTGCTGAAGATATCATTCTGGTATCATCTTCAAATGTTATCATGTAAAGATAGTTCCACAGTGCCAAGGAACAGAGGACAAATCCCTTCTCGTATCTGCTACCATGTCATTACACTGTATATGGAGAGCATATCAGGTTCCACAGAGCAGAAAGCCATTTGCAAAAGTGGTGATCCCTGCCCACTTCAAAACATACCCAAAAATGAATCTGAAGAAATGGTGTATTCTAGTCAAAGGAAAAGAGGCAAAAAACCCTCCCAAAAACAACAAAAAAACCCGTGCTTCGCTAAAAAGTAATTTAAAATAACATGATTTTTTTTTCCCTTCTTGCCTCTTTGTGTCTCTGTGTGTGTGTGTTTTGCAGGTAAGTAGAAAATTTACCATACAGCAATAATATGACAAACTTGTAATAACCTTTCATGACTCTGTGGTCCGAGGGCCAAATCCTGGCTCTGTCCGTGTGACTTGCAAAAGTATAATTGATTTATATAGGTCGTGTTCTCAATGAGACTCATGGAAAAGACACTTGAGTTTTTGGAAGTTTTGCAGCAAAGGATTACTGTCAGTTTTTGTTCCAAACACAGGGTGACTTCACTTACCTTCTTATTCGTTTGTTTCACATAGATATAGATTGGAACTTTATAAACCCAGCATTTTTATTTTAAATCCTATGTGTTGTTCATACCAGGAGGACTTAAAATTTATGCAACTTCTTCAGTAAGTTCCACTGTGTTTCGTCATCTTTGTTAAAAATAACTTTGCAAACTTTTAATGGAATTTGACTCACGTTTTCAGAGGAATAAACCTACCCAGAAAACCAGTTGAATACATTCCTTAGAAAAAAATAGCCTCATGCTAGGATTTTGAGTTTTTTACTCTAAGTCCTACTTGCAATTTCTAGAGAGACTTTCCATTGAAAATATTGTTTTACACTCATGCATATTCAGAGAGAAGCTGGTCCCAAACATTCGTTGTACAGATGTAACTCCTGGATCTATCTGGGAGGCAAACAGCAAGTGTCTGCTAGTCACACCTCTCATCACACAGTTTCTAGCAGTAAACTTCAGCGTATGGCAGCTCCACACAGAGCTGCCCTTACTTACATATTGTTTGATGCTCACAGGGGGTGAAGAGTTACATCACATGACAAGGTTTCTGCTCTCCGGTTGAATTGGTGAATGTTTTACAACCAGAAAATAATGTGAAGTATATCAGCAATGAGAAATTCAATGCTTTGTTAGCACAGAAAGATCCCAGTTTTCCTGTTTAGATGTGTATTTAAGTGATGCACAGCCAGGCCTCAAACATCCATATGAAATGCACCAAGGACAAAATGAGGAGACATGACTGACCTCTTTATTTCTAATAAATAGTTTGTATAATTTGGATGCTGTTTAGACAGCCTACAACCAGTTCTAGCACAAATCTGCACAGAACAGAAAAACCCACATGAGAACCATAGAAAGAGCCTCCCATCTTGCACTTGTTTAAACTGGGGTCACTAAAAGCACATCTTTCTCACAACTGTCAGAACTTTCCATGGGAAAATTGGATTTGTTGCCACTGTTGGGGGGAATAGAAACACATGATCATTTTAATGAAGTAGCAGGCAAGCCTTTGAGGCATGTTTTTGGGAGGCCAGGAAAATGCTGTGGAAAAGCTTGAAGTTGAACCACGCCAACTCTGCTGAATTAATGGGAGAGTCCTTAATGGGAGGGCCAGGCTAGGGAGGTCACATGCAAGGAGTAGTACCTCAGTGCAGGAGGTGCTGGAATCTTGTGCTATTACACAGTTAATAAAGGCCATGGGATTTCCATCTTTTAATAATTTTAAATCTCTGTTGAGAGCTAAGAAGGAATAATACTTCAAGGAGTCTGAGTCAAAACTCCAGATGTACACATCCTTCACCCTGAGGCAAATGTGGTCCTAGAGCCAAATGCTGCTGCTGGGCTTGGTGCCAGAGAGGCAGTGGTGACTCACTAGAAGCATGTCCAGGGTAAATGAAGGCTTTCTGAGGGTATGAGCACACTGA
The DNA here is from genome assembly GCA_013400775.1 of Chaetops frenatus. Classification (NCBI taxonomy): domain Eukaryota; kingdom Metazoa; phylum Chordata; class Aves; order Passeriformes; family Picathartidae; genus Chaetops; species Chaetops frenatus. The sequence goes on from VZTR01003533.1 coordinate 895,149, forward strand.
CTGAAAGCCAAGTAGTGCTGATGGAAACACTCTCCACCAAGAGCTTTACATCAAGCTGTTAAAACTGGGTTCCTGGGAATATTATTAAAACTCCATTATATATCTCGGGTTCCTGAAGGAATGGAGCCATATGTCTACTTGATGAATTACTGAGATTTCTGATAGAAATATCTCATCTGGTACTGATCCTGCCAATTTCTATCTAGTTTATATTCCAGTAACCAATTACAATCCAATATATTATAAACTGAGCCAGGTTCTTGCTGGTATCTCAGGCATATCAGTGGTGCTGTAATACATTTTTCTCACTTTACATTTATTTTTAAAAATTGTCTCTGTTATTGAAGAGGTTGAAGCAAGGATCCATGGCATCAGGAATGCAGAAAGCATTTGCAGAAACTGTCACCTTTGCTACTGCTATATTTAGGATACAAAAGACACATCCAGATCACCTTCATCTTCAAACAAGTAAATAAGTCAACAAAAAAATTGTTAAAGAGAAAAGTGTTAGCAATTAATCACATGCCTCAGAGACCTCAGGTTCCAAATGTAGGCCCAATGGCATTGAAAGTTGAGTTTATAGAAGCAAATAATTAAATATGCAGATTATTAGGTTTAAAATGGAAAAATGAAAGTTCTAATATCAGCAAAACATGGGAAAAATGTTGTTGCCTCTGCTCTGCTGTCTATGCATCTTTACCAGAAAGGCTGCAATGAAATCAATGCAAAATACTTTGGAAGATATGTTTATTGCTGAGTGATGCTGTGGGTCAAACAAATCTTCTGTAAATATATATAAAAATGGTAAAGTACGAAAAAAATTTTAGACATGTAGGAGGTGAAGATGAGAAGAGTGAGGAAGGACACAGCGTATCAGCTCTTTTTGACATCTTTGTATATTTAGTCTGATATGAAGAAGCATCCCTGAGCCCAAGTTTTCAGGGAAAGCAAAGTATAAAGGAATAGAGAGAATTTTTAAATCAAATGTATACTTGCATTTTGTGACAACTGCACCTTTTTTGTCCAGATTTCTTTCCTGATAATAGAGTCATATTTTTTGAAGAATGTTGGTCTTTCTTGGAAATGCTGAGAAAAATGTAAGAGTAGATTATGATGTTCTTTTGGTTTTGATAAATGTCCCAATTTGAACGGGAAAGAACCTCTGAAGTTTCAAAGGCATAGAAGTATTTCCTAGAAAAACCTGAATTCTGAGAAGATATTAAAATTACTTTTACTTTCAAAATTTAAATTGTCATCGTGATAACTACTTTTAATAAAACATCTTGGAAGCACAAATGGCTGAAATGTGAGTTATCTATTAGCAATGATAACATCAAGTCATTGATTTGTATGACTTCATAAGGATTTACTATCCTTGAATAGATTTGTTAATAACTTAGTAAAAACAATATAAGAGAATGGGACCTTAATGGTAAAATACAGCAAATGAAATATTCAGATTGCAAATTAAATGAGAACACAAAATAAGGCAAATCTTCAGAAAGCATAAATTAGTCAGAGCCCATTTAAGTCAGGGGAGATGGAGCAGTTAATGCCAGCTGATCATGTAGCTCCACAAACTTAAATCTGTTGTCCTCTCATTAACAGTGGAGCAGCTAATGACTTTAATGCACTAAACTGTGCAAAGCCTTTGCACAGTAAAAAACCACATTATTCTTCTGGTATCATAAATGGAATTTGGAAGTGTAAAGAGGTTAAGTGATTTGCAAAGGTCATGGGACAGATAAGCGGCAGAGCCAGGAATAGATCTGGCATGTCATGACTCCATGCAGTAACCAGAGAACCATCTGGCTTGTCAGAATAAATCCACATTTAATTAGGTGAGGTTCTAAGGGGAAACAAAAATGCTCACACAGGTTAAATGTCATCTAATACTTTGTCCTCACAGAAGTTCATCTGTAACAAGCCATTGTGCAGCCGTATATCTAATCTGTTGCATCACAACTTTGGCTACATGACTGCTAAAAAAATCTTTCCTCTTTGTCCTCAAGTGCAAATTCAGAAGATGTAGTGCTGATTAGGCTGTGCTTTGTCTGGAGATATAAGTAGGGAAGTCTCTTGATTTATTCCATGCAGCACTGAATGCAAATATCACATCATTGCACTTACTGCTCTTTTATTAATTACATGTATTAGCCCACTGGGAAAAGAAAACCCACCTGATTTTATTGAAGGCAGTTCTCCTAAAGTGAAATTTAGTTTAGCTCCTCCTTAGCAGCAGTCCAGCACTGAGGAGATCTGTCACCTGTAACAAATGGGGCAGCTCAACCATGTCAGAATCCAGGACTGGCCAAGACACTGATATGTCTCTCACTTGCTGTGGATGAGTTTGTATTTGGCCTAAAAGTCCTAATTTCCTTAACATCAGTCTTCCTTTCCCTTCTGCTGCCTTTCCCTTCCTGCCCTTCAGTTTCCCTGCCTGCTGCCTCCCTAGCAGCCACCAGACACAGCAAATGGGGCTGCTTCCTCCACCCCTTGGCTGCAGACACAAATTTCATAGTGGGATAACCCTTAACCAACTTTTACATTAATACAATAAATATCAGAACATGTTTTACTCAGATATTCTCTTTGGCTGCAATTTAATCTTTTCACATTTTACTCCTACACTCTCCTTTCTGGAAATGTTACCTTGATGAGAATTTAAAAAAAAATTTTTTTCTTTTTTTTTTTAGTTTCCCTGAGCATCTCTAGCCCATGAACTTGGAGAAACATAATGAGACAATTACTTAGGACACTTTTAGCTTTAGTTACTAATACCACCTGTATCAATATCAGATTTCTCTTCTTTAGCTACCAATCCTCATGGAAATTGCAGGCACAAACCTATACATTGCCATGCATTAATTACCACCTTGACTGCATGGTGTATTTTTACCATGAAACAGAAGATGGTATTAAAATGCCCCTGTTGCATGGGGATATAAAAGCATAAGTAATGCATTTATAGTGTAAATATACTTACTGTGAGCTATAAGGTTCCACCTGCACAATTAACACAACTGAGTTAATTACCCCACTCGATAGCAGAAATGAAAGAGTCAATGTGTTAAAATACAGGCAGATAAATAGCTCTGGAAGAAGAAAAAACTTCTAAAATGGGAAGGGAAACTAGCCAGAGATTGTTCCTTCTTTGTCACTTTTCAAAGGTGACAGAGGCTGAGGTCATAGAGCCATACTCTGGAGACAGGAGAAGGAATCCCAGCACTGGGCATTCCCAGCTGTCCCTGCCTTCAGGTCACAGTTGTACCAACACAATTGTCTGTGTGTTAATATGCAAACCAGGTCATGGCATGGATTTGTATTTAAAATAACACTCAAAAATCCAAACAAAACAAGGCCAAGCATACATATTTATACACATATTCCATAAAAACTCCTGTTTGTTAAGAACATGTCTACTGTGTATGAACAGACTTTATGCCCAGTTAAGTTTCGTCCTTCTTCCCACAGCTGATACAGGAGCAGAAAGTCAGGTTCTGCTTCTGTCAGTGCTTGGGTAGTTGGGCACAAACCTGACTGAGTGTTCTGATCTGGACCAGATTCATGCCACAACCTGCTCTGATGTTATGGTTGGAAACATGGCTTAAGCTTAGAAAGGAGGAAAAATTGAGGAGGAAGAGAAGTTTCACTTCTAAATACTCCAGAGATAGTCAGTCACAAGCAATGTGTACTTGGGGGGATCATTTAGATTTTTCAAGCCCTCATTATCTTGCCCAGGAGAGCAGGTTGCACTGGGGCCCTTTGGACTGTGTGGAATGCAATGGTTCATCAGAAAGGAAAGTTAACTGCTGATGGGATAGAGACTTTAAATATTAACAGCCTTTCCTTTAACAAGGTATTTCCCACTGATGAATCCTAAACTGAGAAAAACATTTTAAATTCAGCCCAAAGAGTTGAGTTTCTGAGTGTATTTGCCAGGATCATCTTTTTTTTTTAACTTTTAACACATAAACAACAGCAATTTCCACACTCAGAAATTAGAAAGGAGATTTTTATTTCTCTATTAGAGACAAATGGAAAGAGATAAGCCAGTTCCAAATCACAAACACACTCTCTGCTTATCTGTAATAATTCTCTTTAGCAAGGCAAAGATACCCCTGCCACAGACAGGTGCTGTGCTAAAATGCACGGCTGTTCTTTTTATTTATATGTGCAGCTGCTAATGCCTTTGGTGCCAGCTTTGAATGTACAAATGCAAAATTCAGTGGTTTTAATTATGTCCCCATGTTTGAAAAGCAGGATTTTCATAAAGTCACACATCCTTTAAATGAAGCATGAGCAGGTACCTGAGGCAGAGACTGGGAAGATTCACTGGAGATATGAAAGAGCATCTGTATCCAGTAGAGACATGCACTGGAGAGCTGCTGTTTTTCCATTCTCCTCAGGACTGGAATGGACCAGCTCAAAATACTTACTCCTACTCTCTTCAAAATGCTCTCATTTAATTAGCAGCAAACAGAAATTAGGGAATTCACATGTTATCTGCCTGGATGTCAGGAATTGTGCAGGAATAGTTCACATCTGTAGGGAATCAAGTTGCTTTAATAATGCTTTTATCTCACTCATTTTAATGGCCTCAAGTCATTGTCTGCCACTGGAGTCAGAGGTGTGGCCGGCTTTGCAGGAACTTAGGTTCATCATCATGTCTCACTCAAACTTCCTTTCCTCTCATCCTCTCATATTTTGCCTGGTACAATAAAGCTTCAGTAATACTGAATGTCTCACACTTGGAGGGACGAGATGGCAGATGGTGGTGGGACAAAAAAAAAAAGAGAAGAAATATTTGAAATCCTCTTTATTCCTCTCTGAAGGAAGCTCAGGACTGCCTTAATTGAAGAATGAGAAGAGTTTTCTGAAACACATGAAGAAACAGTGTGATATAGAACTTCTAAGCTCTGAGGGATTGTTTTCCTCACAGGGCTTCTTTGCTAAGGAACATGAAGTAAATTTCATATTGTCAAACTCAGTCTCCTACTAAATGGTTTTCAAAATCTTCCTGTATTGGAAGCCTTTCTAAGCCTCCAAGGAACTAAAGGAAGCTCATGAAAAGTAAGGGCTTAGAACTTTTTAGTCTGAGACTTTATGAAGAGGATGGAAAGATGGGCAGCAAAGTTTAACCCTTCCTTCTAAATCCTTGGCTGATCAGAGGAGAATCCCTCTGATCTGCCTCATCCTTCTGCATATGATTTTTGATTTTTTTTTTTTTTTTTATTTTTTTTTTTTTTGAAATTTAATAAAATTTTTCTTCTTAAAAAATTTTTTTTCTCCCCCCCGGAAAATTTTTTTTTTTTTTTTTTTTTTTTTTTTTTTTTTTTTTTTTTTTNTTACCAAAGGCCAAATGTGCAGATTGTTGGTGTAATGTGGTTGTCAACATTTTAAAAATTTACATCTGGTTAGGATGGGTCATATTAATTTGATACCATTCTCTTTCTTGTTTTCTGGGTAAGAGGGTGAAATAACCTCCCAGATAAATTCAACTGTAAGAGAAATGTACCAAGATGAATCCTGCAGTTCCGCTGGCTTATTTAGAGATGTGATTAAATAAAGGTGAGAACAACTAAGGTCTTCAAGGTTTAGGCTTGCAAATTTTTCTGCTGCATCATTTTCTATTTGGACTCAGCAAGAGCAAAATTGCCTATTGATTAGTAGATACCCACTACAGAGGATTCAATAGGTGCCTTTGCACATACTGAGTCCTAAAGGCTAAAAACTGAGCTAACAAAAAAGAAATTAACACTGCCTTTCCCTACAGAGCCTTCCACAGCTTTCTCCAGAGAAATTGCTATCTGCACATTGAACAGCTCTGAATTCCATCAGGAAAAACAAGCACCCAAGAACGGCATATTATAAATTATATGGAATTATTAGCAAAAGTTTTGAGACTGTGGGTTGTTTGTCTTGCAACACCTTGTGGCACCAGCTAGTACCAAGTATCTCTGGACTAAGCAATTGTTGGGAAAGAAATAGAGAATTCTGGCCTTCAATTACTTTAAATGGAAATAGACAAGACAGGGAAAAAGATGGCTAAAAGATGCCTAAATGAAGTCTACTTACCACCATCTAAAAGACAGGATGCCAGAGAGCTACAGAGTAACTTTGTTTAGATTACAGGGAAAAAATGGAAAAGATTAAAATAAACCAAAAAATTGATCCTGCATTTCAAAGGAATTATTTTTTCACTCCAACTGCAAAATAAATATCAATAAATACAGGGAAGAAAAGATAAAGCTGTTTCAGACAGTCCTTTAAGGGTTTAGAGTAACATTAATAAATTTAAATGAAAAAAAAAATTTAAATGAATAGAATTTATATTGGTTGCATTTAGTGAACATTACCACTCTTCAGTTCACAAATATGCTATATTTGAGAGTTGCATAACAATGAAGTACTTTTCAGAAGCTTGCCATGAATATCTGTTGATCAACAGTCAATTGTGAGAAGGACACTGAGGATATGAAATCTGAGAAATTAGTTCATTAATTTTGTTAAAATCTGTAGTTTAGTTTAGTTTTTCCTTCCTTTGACTGGACATGAGCTATACTTGGATGTCATCATTTGTGCCCAGAACTATGTCAGTACCTGCTGCTGGAAATACCAGCCATGATCCCAGTCCTTTGGAGTTTGTTAGAGAAACACAAAGCCTCATGTGCTTAAATAACCCCTGGCCTAAGCAAGTAGGACACAGCTTCAGGAGGACATCTTCTCATGTAATTGCTCTTTGGTTTTGTGTTTTCCTTTTCCCATACCTTTATTTTTGTTTCAAATGTTTTATCGCATCAGAAAACATTTTTTTGCATTTTGTTCTCATACATCAATTCAGCTAGACATTTCCACTGTAGTCACCTGCTTGACTACGTAAAATACAAACTGTCAACAAAATATAATCTCAGGAAAACAAGGTGAAATAGATGCTTTATGCAAAAACACAAGACAAGAGAGAAAGGGCCTGAGGTGGGAGAAATGAGCAAGAAGATGGGAAATGAGCAGGGGAAAAAAAAGGAGAAAGGTGGATGAGTGGGAAGTGAGGGAAGACAATCAAGACCTTATTCCTGACAATCAAGAGAAGCAGATGGAGAAGTTGTGTTTTAACTGTCCACTTCTCTGTGGGGACACTACTGGGATGGGTTGGCAAAAGGATAACCATAAACTAATCAGTTTCACTTAATGAAGAGTCTCATTCAATTACAACAATTTCTTTCCACAGCCCCACACTCCTGTAACTTCAATATATGGATATCTGTCTCTCTTGTGAACAGTAAAGTGTTTATAAAACAGAGAGCATGTTAATGTTAATTCCTTAATGGAGAGAGATGCTTTCTTTTAATTCTTCAGAATGTCTACAGGCTTCATGAGTGCCTTGACTAAAAAAAAAAAATCATGTGAAGCATTTCATAATTTCTCCCTGTCTACTATTGATAAAAATGAAGGCTTTGGGAGAGCTGTTAATGTCTCTAACACAAAACTGCAGCCTTTGCACAGGGAAAAAGAAGATACTATAGCTCAAGTCTTCAGACAGTAAATTGTTTTACAGCACACCTGAAAGGACATGGTAATTTCATTTTATTCTGGTAATTACTTGTGGATCTTTCCTTCACATTGTTTTATTTTTAGGATCCTAAATAAAACTTCTCCCTTCATTAAATGGACCCTTTCAAAAGCAGGATTCTTCAGTCTTAAAAATAGTTGAAATCTACACAAATGTCATGAAAATCATCAACTCTCTCATTTATTCCCTAATCTTTTAAGTAAGCCTTATTCATAGTCCACAACCTTTTGTTGCTTGCATAATTAATCTGCAATGTAGACAGGAGTCTGTAACATCTAGAACACAAGGGATCAATCAGCATGGCAGTACCTTAATTGTTCTCAAAAATACACAAATGTAATCAGTGCAAGTCCCTTAGAGTTTGCTGGGCAAAAGGGATGGAATTGTTTGACAGCACTTTCATCTGGTAAAGTCATCTGCCCAAGGCAGCCCAAAGTGATAACCCTGAGTGCACTCAGGAAAGAAACAATATAAAGTTGAGGAAAGACAACAACTACTGATGGTTACACACTATAAAGGCACAGGGAATTTGTCAATTTGTAGAGCTTTGTTTGGGAATTACACTCCCTCTACACGGCTGCTGAATCCCAGCCTCAGTTCTTCCTTGCAAGATGTGACAAGAGTGCAGAGAGCAAATATTTTATTTAGTGATAGTAGAAGTCATAAAAAACTTCAGGGAGACTGAAATGATAATGGTGACCTGATTCTACAGGGAGGAGACAGGGAAAGAAGAACATAGTGTACATTACGCAGAAGAAATTCTTTCCCAAAAAACCCAGGGAGCTGGAAACAGAATGAGATAAAGTATATTTCTGAACTCAGAATTGCCTGTGTGTTGGTGCTTTTAGTCAGTCTTGCCTTGTTCTCCATACTGCCAGACTCAATATTCATTCTCCAAAAAACACTGTAGTGAACACCCTGGTCACACATGCACAGAAAATGTGAACATTTAGTGCACAGCCGATACTGGAAAAAAAAATGAGAAAGAGGAAATACAGATCAGTAAGTGGTATTTCCACCTTTATTACTGTTCTAAAGAAAATTTCTGTGCCTCTTAGATAACAACGGAGCTTCAAATTACAGAGTGTTTTTTTCTTCTTTGAGGAAATATTAGCTTCAGTTTGTGGCTAAAATCACATAGGGTACCTAAATATTATCAGGCACTATCTATGCACTGCTCCAGATAGCTTCTGCAGAACAACAAAACCCCTTTTGATGCATTAACTTCTGAGAAGCACAGATAAATGTGAAAAACTCTACATAACCACAACTTACACAGGTTGTATTACAGAGAAATAATTGGTTCTGACTTCCAAATATGACAAGGATCTTTAAATTTTTCACTTGAGCAGACAGAACAACACTGCTGTCCAGGTACCTATGCCGGTGTATCAAATCTGGTAGCTCTCACGTATGATAAAGTCCCCTTTCATCTGTGAAAGTCCATTATAAATGTCAAGAGAGAGCATTTTTCTAGTAATCTAGAAAATGCATATTATAATATCATTCTTTGTAGTCATCTTGACAGCATCCCCTTCATATTCAATATTGAGCATTTAAAAGTATGTTGAGTTTTAGATTTGGGTATTTCCTCTAAGGATCTGCTTGCTAAATAAAATCCGGACAAAAGTGTAAAATCTTGAGTCCTGTCNTTACTTGTGGATCTTTCCTTCACATTGTTTTATTTTTAGGATCCTAAATAAAACTTCTCCCTTCATTAAATGGACCCTTTCAAAAGCAGGATTCTTCAGTCTTAAAAATAGTTGAAATCTACACAAATGTCATGAAAATCATCAACTCTCTCATTTATTCCCTAATCTTTTAAGTAAGCCTTATTCATAGTCCACAA
>VZTR01003533.1:905296-933868 GCA_013400775.1 Chaetops frenatus
ACTCTACATAACCACAACTTACACAGGTTGTATTACAGAGAAATAATTGGTTCTGACTTCCAAATATGACAAGGATCTTTAAATTTTTCACTTGAGCAGACAGAACAACACTGCTGTCCAGGTACCTATGCCGGTGTATCAAATCTGGTAGCTCTCACGTATGATAAAGTCCCCTTTCATCTGTGAAAGTCCATTATAAATGTCAAGAGAGAGCATTTTTCTAGTAATCTAGAAAATGCATATTATAATATCATTCTTTGTAGTCATCTTGACAGCATCCCCTTCATATTCAATATTGAGCATTTAAAAGTATGTTGAGTTTTAGATTTGGGTATTTCCTCTAAGGATCTGCTTGCTAAATAAAATCCGGACAAAAGTGTAAAATCTTGAGTCCTGTCCTCAGTTTCCTATTTGTGCTTTTGTTATGCACCTCTCCTTTAATACAGAAGGGTCATTACTCTGAATATGCTAAGGATGTGTAGACAACAATAAGAATGTATCCCAGCTCATAGGAGTTCATTTTGACATCCAAATTCTTACATAACATTACATTATTTGTTATTTGTGTTTAGATGCCTGTCGCCTTTCCTTAATAATCCAACATAATACAAAATGCAAGTTCAGAGACAGTGAAACTCTTCAAGGAATTTGTCTTTAGTGGGGATGTATGAATACTGAGATGCAAATTTACCAATATATTATGCATTACAGGATATTTTCCTTGCCTAACCAAGTAGTGTGGACTAAGATTTGAATGCCTCTAAGATGTTACAAGGATAGAGGTGAGATTTTCTAATGGGGTGAACTGAGAGATCATTAGAGATATAGATGGAAATACAGAGAAAATCAAGAGAAAGGGAAGGGGTTATGAGATAGAAAACCAATATGGCAAGAGCAGCCAGCTTGATGAGAGAGTGGAGATTCATGGAGAAGTCATGCTTAGAGAACTGCAAGTGGAGATGAAACAAATGAATTTGATGCTAAATTCAGAAGGAAGCAGTAGTGTGGAGATATTGTGATATAGTCTAGGAAGGATTTCCAAAAGATTAGCACCTACCACTTTGGTGATAGACAGGAAGGTATTCAGAAAGAAAGGCCACTCCATTATTTAATCTCTCAAAACACCATTCCACTGAACAGCAGGACACTTCCATCTTTCCCAGACTACTGGTGATGATGATTTCCATAACCTCCCAAGAGCTTCAGTGTATAAGTCCTTCTAATATATAATAATAGGGCACCACCCCCATAGACCCAGCCCTACCCTCAAAAATCTCCTGAAAGGCTTTCCTTTCCCCTTTAAATGTGGCACCTGGACCTTGCTGGGTTGAGAAATTCCCATATTTGGTTCCAGGCCTTACTCTGTCAAGACTCTCAATTGCTTTTGGAGCGGAGTTAGTTATAAACTGATACAAACAGAAAGTGCTTTATGGGATTTGCTGTAACTCCTGTCTACTATGGGGATTAGGAGGACTAGGTGGAAGTAACAGTGATGAAAGATGTATGAGAGATTATTTTAGTGGGAGCTGGAGAGGGATGTGCTTTCAGGTATGTTGCAGTGAAAGAACTAGCTGAATTTAGTGATTTGATTTATGAGCTATAGCTAAAGCAAGACTCATAGAGAAGAAAAAGAGATTTTTCAATCCAGGTGGCAAGGATATGAATGTTGCTACTGACAGCTAAGTGGGAAAAGTTTTAACAAAAATAAACTCAGTGAATGGCCTTTGTGCCTTTCTGGCCCCGGACCATTCTCAGATGGTTGATGAACCCTTACAGTCTTTGCTTTAGGTTGTTTGCAGTGAATTAATCTGTGGAGAATGATGGAAGCTTCTTCAAGATTCCTTCAAACAGAAGCATCTTGAAAGTAATGATTGTATTAATCCCTCAAGTGCTTTCTTTCCCTCTTGCTGTCATTCCATTAAATGAAGAGGCCACATGACATCTCCATACTTGAAGTCTCTGTGGAGCATGTAAATGTTCTGTTAGAGCCAAATCAGTACCTCTCATCTGCAAATTAAGAGCACACTGGAAGTTTCTTAGCTAAGATGCTATTATTCATACTCAGAGCAACTATTTCTTGAAAATCAGTATTCCTCAGGGAATAAAAAAAAGGAATTAAATTTAATTTAAAAATTTAATTTTTTTAATTAAAAATTTAAATTTAATTAAAATTAATTAAATTACATTNCTGCCAAGCTGGACTGTCCTGCAAGAACCATGAGGTAATGCCAGTCTTTGCAGAACAGCAACTCAAGTGGGACCGAAGAGTGGAGAAAAGTGAGAATTGAGAAGAGAGTAGTCAGGAAGGGAAAGAGATCAGCCTATGAACTGCCAATAGAAATGAAAAAAATGCAGTAAGCATCCTGAATTGCAAAATGACTTTTGCCAGCATGTTTAGTGATATTTCTCCTGTACTATAATGGAGCCATATTGTTTTCAGAATCTGTAGGATCTCCCATACCGTGAATCTGTGCATTCAAGTGGGTGAAATAAGTGCCCTCTCTGCCTTGTATTTTTCACTCTACATTAGCAAAATCTAGTATGCAAAGAACAGGCTGTCCAGCAGTGGCATATTTTGTGCAATTTTTTTTCTCTTTTAAGGTTTTTTATGGATGCTGGACTGCTGCCTTTGGCCATGGCAAGAATAACTTGAGTTCAGCTAATGCACTTAGTTTAGTGGCTCATCAGTTGTTGTTGAGGAGCTGGACACTACTGCTCATGTGGGACTGGGAGTCACTGGGACAACCACCAAGCACGGCAGATTTACTGTACTTTGTTTTCCTTTTTCTCCTCAGCGCTGCATCATTGGAAGCAGTGAATGTGTACAAACAAGTGAAGCTGGGCAGAAAACAGATGTTTTCCACACAATCAATTCACAAATAATGACACTGCTCCCATGCATGCTGCTAGCACTCCCTCTCTGCTGTTGTCTGAGTACAATGGGAGAGAGACAATGGAGAAAAGACAAATGCAAGCTATTCTCTTTCTGCAAAAGTGTGAAAAATTTCACTCCAAGCAAGGAAGTCTTTTTACAAATTCAGAAAGTTTCACCACCTAGAGGGGTAGGGTGAGTCAAAGGACTATAACAGCATGTAAAATATTTGACTCCTGCCTGCCAAGCAGTTACCACAGCTATAAAGGATCAGTAGTTTCTTTGTTTTTGTGAAGAACAGTTGGTAAACAGAAGATATTGATCAAATATGTGCATTCAAACTATTCTCCTCTTCCTCCTCAGGCTGAATTTCAGAATAGATTCTCACTAATCTCTCCAGCATGACACACATCAGCAGTACTACAAGCTGAAGTGTCATAAAAGTAAGGAACATCTGTTACAAGTCCTGACAACCTCTCCTATTTACTTATAGTTAATTACAATATCAATTCCAAAGGAGGTCTTTCTCTTTTACTTTTTTTTTAAGCAATTAAATTATTTTTATTGGATATTACTTATTACCTTCAAGACAGACAAAGATAAATGGATTTTTAAAAATCCATACTGTCTCATCTCATCAGTGGGAGGCTATAAACAACCAAAAAACCCTTGATTGGTGTAATTTCCTGCTGAAGCCTGCCTCGTTTCTCTGGTGCAGCTCAACACTGTACAGCAGGCTACAGTCTGCTTTTTCAGATCGAATACAAGAAAGAAGTGTTGCCAGTACAAAGTTATTATACAGAATCCAGGCCCATGGTTTGTTTCTCATGGTTATCAAAATAGTTGAAAACCTCCTGTCACCAAAGACATTTTCATTTACATTCTTCTGGTCATTAAGAAGGTGATAATAGCAATGCTTGCACAAGTGAATGACATATTCATTAGAAGACAGGAGAAGAATTAATTCTCTGCAGGACAGAGCTTGGATAAGTGTGAAGGGTGAGTTCTTAGAGGACTCATGGTAATTGGATCACTACTGGTGAATTGGCAGATAATTTAACAGAAAGCAGAACAAATAAACTAATATTGTGTTGGCAAAGAATTATCCTATTGGAATAGAAGGGGTTGGTGATATAGACTACCATAAAAGAGACTGAAATTTTTGTAACAATGAAGTAACCTCTCTCTTTCAGAAAATGTGGTAACCCCTGGTTCTCAGGAAATGTTTTATCTAGGGCTCCCTTACTGTACTAGTGGGGACTTTCAGGACATCCTTCAGTTCTGGAGGCTTCAATTTTAGAAAAGCAAAATATAGGAGACAAATACCACCTTCTTTAAGGTTTAAACAAAAGTTAAGTGTGTTAACCACTGTGCTAGGCTGACAATTATTCTGCAACTTTAAAGCCTGGAAAAGAAAAATATCACTTATCTTTGTAGCTAGATATTCCCTTTGGGTGTATTGAAATGGGAAGAGCACAAGGTGATATCATTTTTTTGTGCAAATTGACTGTCTTTAGAATGTAAATTCATGCCAAAAGTGGGTGCCTTTGCTTTTCCTCAAAGATGAAGCAGAATAAACATGAGTAAAATGAGGATCAAGCTATGCAGATACATGTAACAGCAAAATGCTTCATAATCCTTTAAGAATTTCTATTTATTAAGAATCAGAATTAAAAATAAATCAACTTTCGTGTCACAGAAATAATATTTTAAAGCTTAGGGTTTAATAATAGTCAAACCTAAGACAGTCTTATGAGTGTGGCAATTCTGCAGGGCTTTTGGATTACTGCCACAAGCAGGTCCCTTGTTTTCACAGACTTCTCCACAGTTCTTCCTTCCCTAAGATTTGTTTAGCCCACACTGAGTGTAGTTTATAGCAGGACTTAGGCATGATTCCAGCCTGCACATTTGCTGCTGACCCACAGTTAAAGGCACCATGCAAAGCAGCGTCAGATCCCTTTGTCCAAACAACGAGCTAGACTTAAAGGAAAGGACAAAGGACACACTGTCCTGGCAGAGTTAAGCTTTGCTGGGATATGCCTCTAGCCTAAGGGAGAAATCCTTACCTCTCACCTAGCAGTACAGTGAAGTCATAAACAACATGTTTTATCTCCTCATAATCTAGTAATTGCTGCAAATAGGTGCTTAACTCTCACATGAACTAATGATCTCATTTTTACCCTCTCAGGTAATAATATTGAATGGGGTGAGAATCTGAATTAGACAAAGCTGATTCTCTGAACAGTGTGTCTGCCCAGGCCAGGTTGATGTCCTGGGGATTTGGGCTTCAGGTGCCTCAGGGGATGAGAGCAGAAATAGGAGATTCCCATCCTTTGCCTTGCAGGATCCAGGGAAGTGATGGCAGTGCTACAGATCATCCTGCACACCACTTACCCTTGCAGGCAACAGTCAGAGTCTCTTTGAGAAGCAGTGTGTGGAGCTGGAAACAGCCGATGGTGTGGGGAGAACATGAGTTATAATGAGCACAAAGCAGGGAGAGATTATGGGAGGAATTTTCTTGCAGATTTAACCACCCCTCTTCCAAGCCACCTCACTAATTAATTACTCCCATAACTCCAAAATGCTTTCATCCCTTCTGTTATACCCCCAGACTCCACTTCTTTCTGTCAGTCATTTTCCCAAAGCAGCCTTGGCAACACCATTAATTGGTAACAAATTAAAGCAGCTACAGCACAGAGAAAACCTGAGGACAATACAAAATACATTCAGCTGAATTTTAACCAGGTAGCAGGACAACTGTTGTACTTCTGTATGCTTGTACAACAGACAGCAGTACAAACTTTAAAAAAAGGTTTAAAAGAAGCTGCTGCAGTATTTGCAATTTGTGGTGCTATAAAGACAAAAGACACAGATTTCAGGTGAGGTACTGATGTGCTTGTCACAGAAAGACTGAATTTCTGAAATAACTAAAGCAGATACAAATATTTGAATAAACTTAAGATAAGCCAGAATTCAGCCACTGCTGCTTAGGTATGTGTTTCAGTGCACTAAAATTCACAAATCCCAGATTATCATGTTAAGGAAAGCTAGGAATGTACTGGTGCATATAGCTGTATTTGAAGCTATACAGTAATGAACAGAGATCAGTCACAATATTCCAGGTCAATTTTTGGGGCTACTGATGTAGTTCCCAGTAGCCTGGGTCTTTATGAAAAAGTACAAAATAATGTGAACAGAAAAATCATTGTTTTGCATCATGGAAAATTCTGGGTATACCACTACAATTTCACAGAAAAAGATGTTAGTTTCTGAAGTGGTTGTTTTAGTGAGTCAAATTTTTCTGTTTTCACCTTGACTTCAATAACATCTGCAGTTATTGCTGCTATTTCTAAAAGACAAGTTTCTTTGTCTCCAGCCCTTAGGGGCTGAAGAAGTGCAGACTCACCAATTAAAGGCTTTTAACAGCTGGATGCTTCCTAACTGCTTAGCAGAAATATTAGCTACTTTAAAAAAAAAAAAAATGTAAAAAATCCTCACCAGTCTGAAGAGGGCTGCGTCTCTCCAAAGCAAAGGTTGAGAAACCTGTTGAAAGCAAAGGAATAGAAACAGTTTCAATTATACATTGTTCTCCCTTCAGACAGCCAGAGCAATTAACTTTTTCTGGGGGAAAAAAAAAAAATCTCATTTTCCTCAGTGCTGATTATTCCCAGGAGGCGATGGTGAGGCTGTGTGTTCGTGGCCCATCTCCTTACAGTGATCCACTGCCCCAAATGCTCTCCAGCACACAGAAGGCCTGGGCTGCTGCTCACACTGACTGTCACAGGCTGCTGTGGGACAGAGGCATCCATCCTGACAAGGGCAGCCCATGGCTGGCATCTGCTTTGTCCCTGCTGCTCACAGAAGATCTTCCTGCAGCAATCCCCAGCCAGCTGAGCTTGTGGCACCTTGCAAGCTGCCCAAAACATCTCTGTCCTTCACACGTTCCTTATTGCTGGGTTCTATCCAGAGCTACTACAGGGCAGTCAGTTCCACCACTGTGCCTGGAAAGATTATGGAGCAGACCCTCCTGGAAACTATCCTAAGGCACATGGAAAATAAGGACAAAATTTGTGATAGCCAGTGTGGCTTCACTAAGGGCAAATCATGCCTGACAAATTTGGTGGTTTTCTTTGATGGGGTTACAACATTGATGGATAAGCAAAGAGCAGTTGACAGACTATTTGGCTTGGGCAAAACTCCTGACACATCTGTGTCTCTAAATTGGAGAGGTGAGGATTGGAGGGACAGACCACTGGATGGGTAAGGAATGGATGGTCACAATCAAAGACTTGTGTTCAAGGGCTCCATGGCCACATGGAGAGCAGTGGTGAGGGGTGCTCCCCTTGCTGAACAGGTATCAGAAATACTGGTTAGCAGAAACAAATTCATTTGCAGCCTGATTTACATTCCAGCTAATCTCTGCTTAGCTATTCTCTCTGGATCATTTCTGGTCTGATAATAATGATAAACTCTTTCCTGATTAATATTCTGAAGTCTTAAATATGTAAAAGCTAACTAATTTTTTGACTGCTGCATACCTAAGCCAATTACCGTATGTTAATTAAAGGGTTTGTCATCAGCTAGCATTTCTAATGGTTTCCCCATAACATGCTTGCAAGTACATGTCATAGGAGGGCTTTTTCCCCCTGCTCCATTTTAAATAAATATTTTAAACTACTCCCTGTTTGCTTTTCTGGTAGAACACTCTGATCTCTGTGATCAAAGTTAAACCATTATATGAAAACTCCATGTCTCCCCTTAAGCTGACTTATTTTTCAAGTCATCTGTGCTCTGATGTATAAAAGAGTATTTCCATTTTGCTGTAAGCATAAACATCATCATAGGATCAGGTTGTATGGATGTGAAGAAATGTCTGAAGTTATGCACCACTGCCTTTAATAAAGTGAATTATGCACAGAGAATGCAACTCACATTTTTCTATCTGATGCTATCAGCACTTGATGTTCATTACACAAAACAGAATAAAGTTGCCTTTGGTTTGTATCTGTCTATTGCCAAATTATCTTACAATAGGCTTAATGTTAAAGAATTTTGACTATTTAGACGTTATTTCACCACTGATTCTTAATTTCGAAAGCATGAGACTAAAAAATGACCAAGCAAACCCACAACAACCCTTGCAGAAGCTTCTGTTACACATAGGAGCAATAAAATTGTTGAAAAGGGCATCAGTGTAGATTCCAAGTAGCCATTTACAAGAAAAAAATGCTTAAAAATATGAAAATACATTAATTTTCAGCTGCATACGCTGAATGAATTTTGTTCATTGTGCTCTCTGCTTCCTTGGGCTCCACTAAAAAACCATGAGCTCCAAGAAGCACCAGGCATGCTCTGCACCTTGGCTCTGTATTTGGTTTCACAACTGCAGGGAAAGACAGAGGAAAAAGGTACGTGTGTGGTAGCATTAAACGTTTTAGTTTAGAGAATGACAGAGGTAGAGATGATCACAAGGAGAGCACTCAGACTGCCCTCTGTGCCAGCACTGGTACAGGAAGGAGAGTGATACTTGCTAAAACCATAGTGTAGAAATTATTTCTCCATGCTCTTGGACACATTTCACAGGCATTTCCTTACTCTGATTTGTATTATTTAAGGTGGGATATCAAGATGCCTCTTACTAAATATTTCATATTTCAAGTGAAGAGTAAAATATGCTCCATTCAAAATCAAACACATAAAACCCCTGAAATGAGTATTTTTCCTTTCAGACCACAAACTGTGCACTAAGATAATTAGCTTTTTAACCTTCACCTTCCATATGATAGGCTTTTTGAATGGCTATTTTGTTAAGAGCAAACTTTCTGGAATAAGCTGAAGAATTAATGCATTTCCACTGGAAATATCAGTATTTGCTGAGAAATTACTATCCAGAGACATTGGACTTTTATTCAAATTTAGGAATCTAATTAAGTTTTTTTAGTTCAAATGACTATAAATCACAGCACAAAGTGCTTAAAAGGCGCTTAACTTTGTACACACTCTCTGTATAAAAGGGATCTTCTGTTCATCCAAAAAAAGAAAAGTTAGAGAGAAGTAAATCATAGAACTAACAGTGCTGAATCCACAAGTAAAATTAAACCATGACATCAAAAACTTTGGGCTGTTGATGCCATTCAACACATCACTATGTCCAAGAGCTGAGCAGCAGCAGAGGACGCAGACTCTGTGCTGACAGCAGAGTAACCACCCCAGTTGTGCTGCGTCTTGAAAAATATCCTCTTTCTTCCTTTCTTCTAAATTTGAATAAATTAATGTTTCACTACTACTTTTTGTATTTAGTCTAAGTTCCCAGACACCTGTGCTCATGAAGGAGAATGACAAGAATAATCATACACAACCTTTCTGAAGGGCAATAAAAATAACTATTTTAAACAACCAAATAGCTGTGTGACAATAAATTACAGCATAACACAAACCATATGTTAAGGGAAAAATATTCTCCTAGTAACACAATGGAAAATGTGCCTGTTAGGGCATCACTCAACAACGAAAGGGGTCTGGGTCTTGATACCATGGATATAAATGTGAGGTGGAAATATTTTGTGGGCTTCACTTCAGATGAGGAAACGGAACAGAAAAATAAAGGATTGCAAAAAAAGAGCCACTGAATTTTAAATTTTACTTCCACTCATTCGCCCTAAATAGGAAAGTTTATTATTTCTTCCCTACTTCTCTTTGCTTCAGACACAGAAATTTCAGGACACTTGGGTCCTCTGAGGCCATGGGAATCCTAGAGATGCCCACATGTATTTGGTGAGTAAAGCAATCTCTAGGAACTGACAATGTGGTGAGCAAACATAGCAGCAGCTCAGGAAACAAAAGTCAGATTTTTGATATCAGGTTGATTTGGAGAATTGAACATAATCTAGGAGACTTTTCTTACAGTTGTTTTTGTTTGGTTTGGTTGGTTGGTTTTTGTTCAGTCTTCAAACATACCTCTTTAAGAGAAAAAGAAAAGAAATATTAACCGAAGTTTTACTTCTTTTCTCTCTTAACTCACATAGCAATTTGGCCAGTTGGAGAGGAAAATATAGAGATTTTTCTAACTGCCAGCTCTACAAACAACCTGCGGTCTAAAAGCCCAGCTGCTTTTTGTCTAGCTTGTTCATTATCACGAGTAATAGTCTGTGCCATAAAACTTGTATAAATTCAAGCTGTCTGTTTGTTATTGAAGGCAGACTCTACTCTCATCACTCAAAATTAGTTAAAAATTTTCTTGAAGACAAGTTTGTTAGGAGAAAAATTCAGCTCCTTCCTCATGTTGGGCTGTGTTTGCAGTGTTAACTTTTGGCACTAAAGCACATCTTAGAATGCACAAAAGGAATATGTATGTAAATACAGAAACCATAGCTGTAATCTTGCAGAGTTGAACTGTGGCCTTAAGCTAAGTGCAAAGATATATTGCAGTGAGATGATCTTCTCTTTTGTACTAGCATTATACTGCTTTCATTTTCCTTAGAAAATGAAGTAACATGTCCTGTCAAGCTGTTTTCCAACACAAATCCATTATTATTCTATTCATAACTAATGACAGATGCCAGAAATAGAAGCCTGGTTCATTCATCTTGTGTAATTTCTTTCTGGCTGTGCACCTGCACATGGGTTAGTCAGGGCACTCAAGAACTCCTGCTGTGCTTTTGATGCTAAATTATAGGTCTCAGATATGATTCCACTTCTCAGGGTTCATGGATGTAAAATATCTCTTACTCCAAAAGGAAAATAGATGGCTGAGAACTGCTGCTCTACTGCACATAACATAGAGCTCTCAACAAGGTAGGCATCACAAACAAGGAACTTTATCTCTGCTGCCCCATAGGGTAAAGATTCTGCCAGAAAACTGCACACAGAGGTACACAGAGCAATAGAAGGGCTGCACACATATGTTAATTAAGGAAAAGCTGTAATTAAAAAAAAAAAAGAAAATTAAGAAGTAAACCCCCAGAATCTTCAAAATGAAACCCAGAGCATCTCTGTTACAGTTTTCCCTTCAGTACATCATGCCTACCTTAGCTTCAGACTAACTAACTACTTTTTAGAGAAGCAGTGAATGAGTTTCTATAGCAGGTGGGAATTTTAGAACTTCTATAGCAGCTCTATATAGTCTTAAATGCTTGAAGTAAAACCCCAGGAATTTTCAAGCCAGTCATATTAGAATG
The DNA here is from genome assembly GCA_013400775.1 of Chaetops frenatus. Lineage (NCBI taxonomy): Eukaryota > Metazoa > Chordata > Aves > Passeriformes > Picathartidae > Chaetops > Chaetops frenatus. Next base: position 916,346 of record VZTR01003533.1, read on the forward strand.
AAAAAGTTCATTTTAAGCCTTTATAGCAAGGACAAGCGTTCTGATTCTGGTTCATCTGCAAATGCGTGGTATCTTTTAGTGCCTAGTGTTTAGGAACAACACAGGGACTGTCAAGCCAAAGGTTTATTTAGTCCCCTAAAATTCTCCAGCTACATCTAGCCATGGATAGCAAAGGAAAGTCCTAAGAGCAGAACAAACACATCATGTTTCTTCTTTATCTAGTGTCCCAGAACCAATGACATGCACTTCAAAACCCTTCCAAGGCAGAACTGCTACCTCTGGGTTTAATGACACTTTGTGAATTGAAAGTTGAGAAAAAATCTTATTATTTAGGTGGAACTTGCCTTCTGATAATTTCAGCTGATGGCCTCTCATCTGTGTGTTATCAAAACCAGTGAATAATGCTTCCTTATCATCTCCTTGTCACTGATAATTTCACAGCCCCATATTCTGCCCTTTTTAATTATCTTTTTATGCAGATGAGCCCTAGTTTATTTAATACCACTCAGATGGAAAACATTAATAACTTCGATCATTCTTATCACTACTCTCTGCACCTTTTCTAGTTCTGCTGCAGCAATTCTTCAAGATGCTACAACCAGAAATTATTTTGCTTTTCATGATTTGGACAAACTGTGGATTAATGTTGTGACACAAAAACTTTCTACTTTGTTATCCTGGGTTTTTTTGGTAATGACTTTTCTTTACTCATGACTGAGTGAAGAGCTGACATTTTCATTAAATGATCAGCTACAGCACTGGGAAGACTTTTTTTTTTTTTTAAATAGACATTTTGGTAACAATCAGCACATACCCTGTGTTTAGGACAGGCTTTCTCTGTCTGCATTATTCTACATCCCTCTGCACCAACTTTTTTCCTTCCATTTCTTTACCCAATCATTTAGTACTCTGAGATGATTCTACTACTCTACATAGCACTTTTATCACCTCTCTTAATTTTATGTCGTCTGAATTCACCACCTCATTCTGTACTTGCTTTAGCAGATAACTGCAAGTGAGGAACAGCACTCATTGCTGAGGTAATTTTGCTCCCACTGGTAGCACAGAACTCAGTTAGGACAGAATTAGATTGTCACAGGGACTTTTCCAATTCATCTGAAGTGCAGGTGAAGGCTTTCTTTGCAGAAAGTGAAGGATGGGAGAGACATTCCTAATCTACAGATCTCCTCAATTAGCTAACTGGAGCTACTAGCTAATTAACACATTTCATATTTGCATCATAATTTTTATAAACAGTGCTAATTTGCTGCCTAATGAGTCTAAGATTTCTACTGGATGTTGATGATGTGAGGTTCAGTGCTTTTGTTTCCTTCCTATTTGAAAGTTTTTGAATTGCGCTGGTGGTGTTAAATGTGGAATGATCAGAGGGGGTACCTGGTTTCCAATTTAGGAATCACTATCTGTCAATGTCTCTGAAGTTAAAAGGCAGTTCTTCTTTCTTAGGAGCAGAAGCCCACAAAAAAATATCTTGATTTTATTTATTTGGTCTTGATTGAAAGAAGGTATTAATTTTTATCCAGCAGGTAAAATTTCCTGTCTTTTCCAGCTCCCCCATCAAAGACATGAAGCTACTTAGCAGCAAATGTGAGACAAATAATTTTTGGATCATTTCAAATATTTTGAATATTTTAATTCTTTGGGTCAAAAGATTTTGACAGGTGCATAACTTTTGAAATAGTCTGATTATGCATACCATTTTTTTTGTCACATTCACATGAAATAACGCTGTATTATGCTGGGCTGTAAGGCAGTGACCCTCGAGGACCTGTCCCTATTGTTTGACTGCTTTCGTATCCTACCAAATATCAACTTAATAGTGCAAAACCCAAGTACACAAACATACTCTGGCCTCCTCTTTGCACTGCTGTGAGGACTACAGCACAATGCTATATGACAAATGCAGTTATTCCATCTACCTCAAAATCTCTCTTCAGCTACAATTGGATTAAATATTATTTTTCAGGCTAAGTAATCTCCTGGCTTTTTGTTGTATCCAGTGTCAGAGGCTGGGGACTGTTGCAGAGAATGAAATAATCTTATTATTTGTTCTTGGCAGGATTTTGCTGTCATAAAACAATGTTGATATTTCTGATAATTACTTCTATTGTGCTCACAACTAGTTGGCTTGCATTTTGTAGGGTCAACTTAGAAAATTCAGTTTCTGAAGAATTTACAATTAAAAAAGAAGGAAAAACCAAGGACAGGGAAAAAAAGACATGATGGAAATATTAACAACATATGCTTACTATTGCTTCTCATTACACACCCATGTATTTTTATACAGACAGGTACATAGAGTAGAGTACTTAAGAGGGGCAGGATGTGATTATATTTCCTAAACATTTTGGTAGTTCAGTTTGAAGAACAGTACCCAGAAGAGGGATTTGTGTCCCACCCTCCCCTCCCGAAGTTACATTGAAAGAAAGGAAAAACAGGGCTCCTAAATTGAACCAGGACAGACTGCCACTGTCTATAGACAATGTTTTCATTATGCAGATAACTGACCACTCTAAAATGCTGAACACAGATTTCAGAATCTTCATCCTTCAAAGTTTGAGACATAATTCAACCAAGCCTTGAACAAGTTACTCTGACCACTAAACTCAGCAAGAGACCACCCCATATCCCTCCCCATCTGAATCATCCTGTAAAAAGCTACACAAGAAATATGTAAGTTGCAGTTGCAGAGACTTCCCATCTGACTTCAGTTCTCATGGCCAAAATTTGTAGAAGCAGAGTCTTTTCTGTTCTGCATGGTTAGGAGTCCCACCCTTAAGACACTAAAAAAACCCAAAAAATAAACCCTCACCAAAACCCAAACAAAAAAATCAAATCCTAAACTCCTATTACCAGATCTGGCCTAGAAATTTAGAGTCCGCTTTATAATTTGCAAATATTTAGCCTAGTAAAATGATAAATAGTTGTAGTTACACATTAAAGGCTTTTTTTTTTCTAATCACATCACAGAGAATATAACAGAAAAATATACAGTAAAAAGCAGCTATCAGTTACTGTTGTTGGAAATGTTTCCTGGTTTTTATATCAACATTAAAATATTTCCAGACTGAAGAAGACAGCAGGACCACCTGTTTGTTTTATATACTTGTCTTCTGTGAAAATAACACCTTTGCACTGTCTAAAAACATAGCAAGACTTTCAGCTTCTTCAAAGACAAAGAACAGCTGTATTTGGCCTTCTTCTCTTATATTAGAGCTTTCTCACATACATTACAATCCCCCAAAAATAAGTCTATTTAATTAAACAATAACTTGAAACTCTGCTAAGTTACTTACGTGGGAAGTGCCCTTACTTCTTGTGGAGTAGTGAAAAAAACCTTGTCATCAGTAGTAACCCCTCAAAATTATAATCTCCCAGATTTACTAATGCAAACCATTTGAGGTAATAGCCTTGGCACAAATTCTGTCCAACAAAACCAGCTGACTATTGCTGCCTTCTCTTTCTAAAGTATAAGCCATTTAAAATAGGAAATAGCAAGGAGAAACCCACCAGACATGAAGAGCCACAGCCCAAACCTTCAGAGCATATCCACCACACTTGGCTAAAGCCATTGATTTTCCCCTGATTTATACCAGCTGCAAATCTGGTTCAGCCCCTGGGACCAGCTGTTTCTAATCTACCTTCATACCATTTACATTGACCTGCTTATTGTTATTTGTTTTAGGGCAATGCAAAGAAAGAGAGCACTTGGATATAGTCATGGCTGCCTAGTTATTAAATTGTGCTGATTTAGGCTGGGGATACCTAGTTACCGGCTGGGGTTAGACCACAGCAGTTTATACTGTTTTTCATTGGATTTTTGAGAAGTGGGGGTACATTAATCTGGAAATGGTCTTTTAGCTAGGAAGATTAACCAAAGCATATAATATTTTTAAATCTCAGGGAGCAGTTAGGAATAGCAGCTGCTGTTCTGAAATCAAAATTTTATTAGGGCTACCAAACTGTCAGTAAGGTTTTCCACTGGCAGAAACCCAGGTGTATTACACATGCATGCACACATAACCCTCTGGGGTGCAGGGCAAGGCTGTGAAGTTTTTCTTGTGTTTCAGAAGAACAGTCTGGGTTTTAAAGTACCTAATGTTGTGATGTTATTGTAGAGAGAAGACACAAAAATTGCTATATGATCAGCTTCTCGATGCAGGAAGGAGACTCAAGACTGCTTTCTGAGAAACTTGGATGAGTTATCTTTTGAAAGCGATCAGGGAAGATGAGAGGGAAATAAATGACTGTATGGACAAAAATTCAGGTAGTAGTATCTTTTCTTCTACCATAGTTTAAAACATATTATCCAAAAGCCCAAGTCTCTGATCAAGCCCTTTGACATATTTTTCAGATGATGATAGGGGTAAGCAGGTGGACTCAGTAGCTAATGTTTTAAGTCTTTATCTCTGGTTAGAAACTGTGGCTACAAATCCTGGGACCACTCAAAACCAGCAAAGACTTTCCTCTTTGCAGTCATGCTTGAATGTGTATATGAAGTTTCATCCCTCTCTTCCTTAACCCTGTGTCAAATTTTCCTTGTAAATATAGCTAGCTCTGGGAGTGTGTACTTAATACAAATTATAGACCTCTTGCTTTGCCTGAGTGTTTTTGCCCGCGTTATTGAATGGCAATTAGAATTTTCCTTCTCTTTGCAAATCAGAAAAAAAGTGGCTGGGATTTATGGTAGAAGAACTGCTGCTCTTTCAGCACTTTTGTAGAGGAAAATACTTCTAGAGGCCCACAGGATGGAAATCCGCTGACTTCACAGCCCATCAGACAGGGCTCACTGCAGTAACTCCAGCACCGCACCTTGCTGTCTCCCGTGCAGCTCTGCAGCAGCAGCTGCTGCAGACTCAGCCAGATAACCCAGGGAGAGCTATCCATAGCTCAGTGAGCAGGAGCTCGAGAAAAGTTAAAGATTACAGATTGGATTTTGATTTTTAAGCTGAGGTTTTTTCATCATTGTGTGGTGTCACAAGCTGCAAGCAAAAACAAAAGGCCAGATCTGTCCAGATCTGCTTGCATGAAGCCTGAGAAGGGAACAGGACTTGCATGAAATTAAACTAAATAGCAGGGAGATGGATTCTTTTTCTGCTGACGTCAGGTGTCTTCCAAAATTTTGAATTGCCAGTTTAAAGGGAGGCATAACTTTATTACAGCTTCTCTTTTGCAAAAAAAATGTCTTCTGCAGAGGAGAAGATGGACTGAAGGGGCAGATGAGGCATGTATGAGTAACATTGCAAGGTGGGAAGACCTAAACAATTCAGAGTCATCCTGTAAAGTACATTCCCAAGTGTAAGAACTGTTCACTAATAAAAGTGTACATTTTAAGATTAGATACAATTTTTCCATTTATGACATTAGGGCATTTTTTTTCTTTATCCATTGCTCTGAACCATTATCACACCAAAGATACAAGATCTTTAGAATTCAATTACTGCATATGCTGGAAAATTTACAAAGAAAAATAAGTTACATATCTAGTTGCCAAAAATTCAGGGTGACATCTAAAAAAGCCGTTGAGAAGTGCTCTGAGTCAGTAAAAATTGCTGCCATCTGCATAAAACAAATATATTCACTTGCGTCCACAGCCAGAAAACATTACCCATATTTTTTTGCTGCAGATATCAAAAAAAGATCTTTTTGTTTTTTGGTTCAAACAGCTTTGATCATCTCTTTTCCACTATAGAAATGGGCAGAGGTTCCTGTGGGCTGGTAGGGATGCTTAGAGAGAAGCAGAGGGAGAAGGATTCACTTGAAAGTTTTATTTTTCCAGGTTCCACCTGCAGCCAAGCTAGGAGTGTAGGTATATCCTGAAGAAAGTGAATTATCAGCCCATGAATCCTATCTCCATCCACTGGTTATAGACAGAACTAAGCTACCTCAGATGACTTTCAAATGTCTGAATGCAAGTGAGATGGATTATGCCTTGGATACATTAGTTAATTTATGATATTCAGATGTTTCCTGGTATGCACAAAAGCCTCTCTTTTTCTTTTTTCCCCCTTTCCCTGTTACCCTGAAAAATATTTTTCCTCATAGAAAAGCCATTGTATATGTAAGGAATAACTTAAAATCCTTTAACTTCAAATACAAGTTGAATTTTCTGAAGAAAGCTTGAGGAAACCATTAAAAAGAGTTTCACTTGCATACTCACACACAGAAAAGTCTACAGGAAGAAAAAATGTTCACTTTTGAAAACTTTAGGGCAGTTTTTCATTCCATCAATTTTTTTTTTTTTTTTTCATAACCTTTACCTGGAGATTTTCTCAGTGAACACTATTAAGAAATCAACTCTAATGGTTATGGATATTTTCCCTCCTGCTAATCACTTTCAATAATCATTTTAAGAATCTTAATTTTTAATGGGGTAATACTTTTCATAAGGCTTGAAAAATGATAGGAATACATTCAACTTTTTGCTAAATATTTAATTGGAAAAATCATTGCCCCTTTCAAGATAAAAGCATTTTTTTCCAAAGATCTAGCCATTTTTAGTAAATTATTTTTCTTCAGTTTCATGCCTGCGACACTCAGAATAAATGAGATGTCTTAAAGCTTTTTAAATAAAGGAGATGGAATTATTCTTGTTAATTTACTGATTTTATTAAGAAGCAGATGACCTTTTATAACTGGAGAGAAAATGGGCTTGCAGGAAAACTAAGAGATAAATACACTCCTAGGTATATAGTGATACTTTTACTCCATCACTCCCCACTTCACTATAACAACTGAATCATATCACTATTGCTCCTGCAGCCATTTTATGTGTTAAAACTGTAGTTATCAGCAATTGCCATTTCTTCTGAACATAGTTTGGATGCTAACAGGACCTTAAAAACTGTAGAGTTAGATTAAGTCTTACGTTTTGGCTTCTTCAGTAAAAGGACAAAGTGACCTTTCTTTTAATTTTTTTCTCAACTGTTTAGACCAGCCTAAGTTCTTTGGGCCAAGTTTACAAAGGTATTGTTAGGGCATTTTTTATATCTAAAGTAGTAGTTCTAAACCTGCCACTGATACTTGCATAAAAATACCACTGTGTGTTTATTAAGCCTGTGGTCCTGAGGTGTGTTTCTTGAGTTTGCAGTAAGATTGTTCTGGCACTATTTTATTAAAAACTCTGCAGAATTGTGGGAATAATATTTTCTATCCTATCTGTATGCTACAGACTGCCTGGAGCAGGGATGGTCTCTTCCAGCAGAGGGTGGGATGCTGTGGCCATGGACTGTCTTCTGCTATCACTGGCAATAATAGCAGCTGAAATTAATAGCAACAATAACAATAACACATCACTGCTGTGTAGAAAGTGCAGGCAGGCTGGGTTTTCTTGTGCTGCTGTTACTATAAAAATATTTAGATAGATTTGTTTTAGAAACATGGATTTTAACTTCTCAGTCCAAACAAAGTTGTTTGGAACTTGTGTGGGAAGAACACGATGTACTGGCCCTCTTTAGAAGCAAGCAAACAAGAAGCCTCTTGCTGTGCTGCCACAAGACATATTTATTATTTATTCTATTTCTTTGCCCAGTTTATTTTTCAACACCAATTAAAAGCTTATTCCTGTCTCTGAGTCCAAAATACCTTGGGCTTCAGCCATCCTGGGTATTCATTGTGTTTTGTCTGCCTCTTTATTCTGCAAAAAGTACTATCAGCTATCAACTGTTCACTGCAAATATTGAATAAAGACAACATCAGGTTACTTATTTTTTCCAATTGTTTCCTTTTTCTGAGAAGGGGAAAAAAAGCAACTAGCATTATAAACAGGGAGGCCTTTTTGCCTGATGAAATAAGTCTCTATATATTAAGAAAAAATGAAATGAAGACAGAACATTGTCAATTCTCTGATTCACAAGGTTGCTCCAGTAATTTTTTGTAAACATACTGTCCTGTAATTGCATTTCAGATGCTGGACATTTGTGACTGGCTTTCTTTTTCCAGCCAGTCTTAATTCTGCTTGTCACTGATGGTTAACTTCATCTGGATATCAGTCTGCTTGTCTCTAGAAAATATGTATCAAGACCTGCGCTAGACATTCCAGTAGTCCACAGAAAGGTTCATGTCCCTCTGAGTCGTAGCTGAACCTGTCAATGAGTCAGAACCAGCAAGTCAGCACAGCACTGAGTTCAGCACAGTCCTCGTTAAGCCATGAAGGTGCCACTGCAGGGACAGTACCCTGCACCAGGTGCAAAACGGTGTGCTCTCTCTGGGACACCTGAAGATAAATGCTAAAGAGCCTCAATTGCCTGATTCTGACACTTCTCTTCTCCCATGAAGGCAACCTTCAGGGAAGGAGCTGAAATGGCTGCAGGGACTTCCCTGCAGGGCTCTGCAGCTCTGTGTTCTCACACCTGCCCAGAGCTTGCAGTATTTCTTAACATGCTGGGACATGCAGGGGGCATCTTACCTATCTGGAAATGAGCAAGCAGTGAGGCCCGTGGGCATTTTCATGCTCATCCTTTTGCCGTCGGCAATAACTCTGAGGCTTGGGAGAAACAAGTTCAAATCTCTTCTTTGCAATAAATTTCCTCTGTGACTTTAGCAAGCAGGTACTCACTGCCATGGGGGAGCACCTGCATTGGTCCTAGCTCGTCATGCTGTTGTGCAAGTCCTGGATATTGCAGACTGTCTGTCCCTCTGGGCTCCTTCCTCCTGCATGCCACATTCCCCAGAGAAAACTGTTGATCCCTGCAGGGTTTCTGAAGCAAGACAGTGGGTACCTCTGTGTGGCTGTGGATTAGTGACACAGTCCTACAGCCTCAGGTGACTTGACCATGGCAGAAGTCAAGAGAAAAGGGATCCAGGATGGAAGACGGGCCACCAAGAGGTCCATCAAAAGGTCCATTGATATGCCATGTCATGTAATAATGCTGTTTGCGCCTGGTTTGGGCTCACGAGCCCTGGCCCAGGAGGTGCAGCTTTGGGGGTGATGAGGATTTCATAACCTTTGAGTGCTGACTCCGGCCTTAGCAGGCCTCACTTAGGAGCTTTGTTGTTAATCCAGGCGAAGAGGGCGAAGAATAAGCAAGGGTCTGCCAGCTCACAGTTCCAACAGCCTTTATTGATGGAGGCGGTGACGCAGACAGGACAATCTTATCTGGGAATGTGAGTTTATAAAGGGTCTGGATCTCAGGGGAGGGTTCAACAAATAAACCAATCAGGGTACAGCAGAGGAGGGGTTAAGGCGGGACGTGGGTAAATGGGCACTGTGACATAACCAATAAAACCAACAAGGGGAGGAATATAATCTTCAATAACCAATCAACAATCAAACAACTAAGAAGGTTCTGGAATTCAGGGCAAGGGCTAGGAGGGATTGACATGTGGGCTTAGGGAGTGGTTTATGGATTGATATTAGAGGGAGAAAAGGGTGAACCCCACACTGCAGGCGGGGTTAGGGTATTGACAGTTTGGGGAAAACCATACAATAAGGATAGGGGGAACATGGGAGAAACCATTATAAGTAAAAACCACACCACAACAATGTAATGTGGGCAGTCTTCCCTCCTGACATGACATGACCCCCACTAGGCTCTCTTCTAGAACAAATTCTACAACTTTGTCTTAGAACTCACAAAAATACTGTGATGATCACTAGTCAAGACTGGAACATACTTCACTGCAGAAACAGCAGGAACTTTTGACATGCTTTAATACAGATACAAAGAAAAAGGAAAATAAAATAAACAAAATCTCTATCAAGACTGGCTGATTATCTTCCTAAGGAGCAAAACTCAGCCCACAGACTAGATAGAGAAGGGTAAAGCTCCACAGCTGGATTGTTAGAGGGCTAAAAGCTTGGCAGAGTATCCTGCAGAAGCATAACAGCTCCCATATTCATTACATAATTACAATTACTCATTAATACTCATCCAAGGCCCAGCTGCTTCTTCCACAACTGCTATAGGAGTGCTCTCTCTGGAGAGAGAGCCCTTCTGATGCCAAGGGGAGTTCCCTGTATAAATAAAGCAGAATGCAAAGATTCATGCTGAGAGTGGAACAAGGAAACCTGGCAGAAGATTTTCTCTCCATCAACTAGATAATGCAAAAAGCTATTTTTTTTCTCTGGCTGCAACTGATTGAAAATGCTGGCAGAAGGTACCAAATTAACCTGTGCAAGAACAGAAAGGGGTCTGCCTGTGCCAGTGGGAGGCTTTCTGTGCTTTTCTAGGGGAGATATTCTGGATCTGAGCTGTGACATCAGACTCTCTCTCCAGGGTCAAGACAGAAGTTTGCTTTTGGCCATTAACCTCAACAGTTCCCTGCAGCTGCCCAGCTTGGAAGGCCCCAGCTACTCCAGTATATGACCTTGGATCTTCCCACATCCTTCTGCAAGGGGACGCATCCTCTTCTGTGGGGAAATCCAAGGCAGGGGTAGCTGACACAGAGTTAGAGGTAAGTAGTCTTAATCTCTTTCCTTTGCTGAAGTCTTGTTCTAACTTTTAACTTGCAGTTTTGTACTTGAATACTGGAAGACTACCCTTTATATGAAATTTCTCTATGATACTTTAACTTGGGGATATTGGAGTGGGATTGAGTTTGAAGAGCAGCAGAAGGTTTTGAGAATGCAAACATTTACCAACTCCGCTGAGGAAGAGAAAGAAAGACAAAACAAAAAAGAGGGAAGAAGTAGATATAGACATGATTGTAAAATTAAGATAATATTTGATTTCCTAGCATTTATAGAAGAATGAATTGAATTAATTCAATGCCACTTGGTTTAAATCCTGTTGCCTATGAAGGTATACAGACTGGAGAAAGATTTCATGCATTCTTCAAGCTCTCAGTTTCCTGCCTAGCAGATATGTAGCACACATCTGTATGTAGCCTTTTCTGTATCTCCTTTACTTTGAAATAATTGAGTATTTAAGAGATTGGCAGGAGATCAGTAGAGTGAAAAGGGCAAGAGGATACCATAAATAGGAAATGGAACTTTGCAGTTAGAATCACTTTGTGAGCCATTACCTTTTGGTACCTCCTCTGATTTCAGGACAAATCTTTGTTAGTAAGTTCTTCTCAACAAGGGTTGCAGCTAGTTATAGATTTGCAAACTGGCTGCCATGGAAACAAGATCATTAAGCTCCCCTAGCAAGACCCTGTCCCCTTTTACACTGTTAATGCTGAGGATGACAGTCTGTATACCCTGATTTTTGTTTTCTTCAGCCAGGTTTGTGGGTGTCTCAGGGTGGCAGGACTGTTTGCCACTGGAGATTACAAAGAACCATCTTTTCCTTCCTCAGTCCCTTTCAGTCCACATTGGGACAGCACGAATCAAGTTCCCAGGAACCTCTGAAGTACTGAGAACACAGGGCACCAGGAAAATTGTAAATTGGTGGGGCAAGGTCCCAGGTAAAATCTGGTACAAATTAAAGAGACTTGAAGGCTTTTAAAGGAAAAAAAATAAAGCAAGCAAACCCAAACATGGTGATTACCTACATTTGACTGTAAAAATCTGTAACATTGTCATTCCTAAGACTGCAAAACTTCATTCGTTTGTGTATTTTCAGCAAGAAGTTCATTTTTTCCTCATACAGAGAAGAGGTAGGGGAAAGATTAATTATAAGTTCTTGTGACCCTTAAAGAAACTTACTCTCAGTCGCAGTAGGGGTGCTGTCAACAGTCAGACTCTTTCAGGATCTCTAAATAAACAGGAGGCTCTTGCCACACTCTCTTTAATCTTCTGCTCTGTGAAGCCTGGTCTTGCCTACCCCACTCCCAGCAGAGCCTACTGTAGGCACATGCACACAAGGTCAACTCAGGAGCATTGATATCCATTGTGAGACCTCATTGTTATGCTCAGAAAGAAGGGGAAGTCTTATTTTACCACAAAATCGGACTCCTCTTACAGGTGTGCTGGCATAGCAGGGAATTGGCATTGCAATAGCAGGCTCTGCTTTTTGTTTCTGCTGGAAGGAATCACTCATCCAACATCAGCATGCCCAGCAGTGTCTCCTGTTAAAAGGCTTTGATTTGAAGTTTCTGTGACATCCTTGTATGGTGCTAGGCTCACACAAAGCAACTGGAATCCATAAGACAGCAGAGACACCAGACACAGGTCAGGAACTCAGTTTGCCACTTGGGAGTTTCTTCATGGATTTTTGTTTGCTACTGTCTTAGGATAAATCTCTTTGAAAGCTCTTCAGTGTCAAAGCAAACTGGATAAAAGGTCAAGAAGAGCTTTGATTCTACTACTCTCTGCATTCAAGTTTGCTTTCCTCGCAACCCTAATTAGTCTGTCATTTTCTTTCTCCATATCCTTCTTTCCCTTGAAAAAGCCCTTCTTAAGTGTCCCCAGACAAGGTTTTTGTATGACTGATCTATAAGCTCTGTATTAGAGATTCACACACTATTTCCAAGAAGGCTGTTTCATTCATACAGAGAACAAGTCTCAGTTCTGGACTTAGCTTAGCTGGTTTAAGTCCAGGTTTGGTACACTTCATCATTTGACAGTTTTCTTCCAAGCAGTAACCTTTTTTAAGCTCATGAAGGACTGTCAAGCTTTTAGCATCACTTGCTCCACTATTCCTGTCATCTTCCCCATACGGTGAAATCCAATAATTCTGGAAGTCATAAGGATCTGGATGTTGGCTGTTTGTGGGTCAGTGCCTGAGCAACATTCTCCACAGACAAGCGATAAATCTGTGAGTGGTTTGATAAATTAAAATCTCAGTCGTGATAACAATTAATAAATTTTTCTTTGCCCATATGGCAAAGAGGGACACCAAGGAAAAGGATGAACCAGCCCTAAGGTATTAATTGTCACTGTCAGCATTCTGGAGTCTGGGCAATAAATGGGAAGAAATCACCTAAAGGACCTGGCCAGGACTCCATTGTGTTCTGCTGTTAATGGTCTGGCCCCTTAACTCCCTCTGCAACATTGCTCAGGTTTCAGGAACTTTGCAGGGACTTATTTGTCTTGTCCACTGCCTCTATCCTCTCTTCCCCAGCTAAAGTGGTACCACTCTTTCCCATGCAGAAACCATGGTAAAAATGAAGGTGCCTGAACTCTCCACTGCTTTGTGTTTGCATCACTCCATAGATTTCAGCAAAGCTTAAATAGTTTTTATGGGCCCAAGTAATTTAAATCATTAAAGAATGATAACTGCCACCTAAAATTGTGATTTAATACCAAAAGCAGCTTTTTTCTGGCATTCACTTGTTACTGGAGCAAATAATTTGACTTTAAAGCCAAAAAAAAAGATAATGGAGGAGTAGGTCAGCAACTGGAACATAGAAATAATACCAAAAAAGAGACCATTGATGCAGTTAATGTCATCAGGACAAGTCAAGTATCAGCTGTCTGTGTATGAAGATAATCAGGGTTTATAGTGCAGAAGTGAGTCTGTGTGGGATAAGGTTTGGACTATTTCAGCAATTACATAGCCATAAGCTATAATAAAAAATAATAGTACTTTGCACTTGCACAGTGCTTTCATCATCAGATCTCATCTAGAAGTACTTCATAAACATTAATTAAGCTACCCGCCCCAGTGAAGTACATATTAGATTATTATTATTATTATTATTATTATTATTATTATTATTATTATTATTATTATTATATCCGTTTTTAAAATGAAAAAATAAGTGAATTGACTCACCCAAGGTCATATCCATCATGTTTATGAGGTCTGTCAGCTGACAGTAAATTGAGATGCAGTTTCCAGACTGAAATAAAGGGTGGGGTGATCTGGGGATGATAAAGTGATACTGCTTGTCTCATATTTGTACTATGATTCCAATTTTATGACTGGTGTATCCATATCATGATGTACATTCATTAATGCCTAATTTGAGCTAGGTCTCCAATAATTTTTTTTTTTATTCACAAAACCCACAGAAACTGAATATCAGGGAGTTCTTTACCTTCTTGCTAAATTTATTTTGAAACTGGCCAATGTAATCAAACATCATAGGAAGGAGCCAAAAGAATCTTAATGCAACCACAGGTTTGTCTTCTTATGTCTTTCACTTCTGTGCATATCACCTGAAGACTACTGGACTATAAAGAACTTACATTTTAGGTAAAACATAAGGGGTTTTTTTTCCTTAAGTGGACTTTCAAGGAATAAGGTTATACAGCAAAGTGATTGTTGTTTGACAAACCATGAATTCCTTAACTCTTTCTCTGCTTACAAGAGAGCCCATGTCATCACAGGCCTCAGAGGTTAAAGATACTTGCTTTTATAGAAGCCAAAAAACCTAAGGGTCAGAGGTTACAAGAGATACTGCTGGCATGGAGAATAACAGAGAATAGCGTTGTGTCACAACGGCATGACCACTGAGATCCTTGGCAAATCCTAGTTATTTTAAAGAATTTGTTACCAGGAGACAGTGATGAAGAACAAAGACACCTTCTCTCACTCCTTCAGGAGAACGGCAAATATGGTTAAATGGGGCAAAAGCAGTGAAATACTGCCTTGGCCACTGTAGCCAACCCAGACTTTGGGCCTGGGCTGGCTCCAGACCAGGAACACATTCACTTTCCTCATCATCTGGCCTGCTTTAGAGATCATTTGCTCAAGATTCACTATACTGAACTATGAAAGTCTTTTCTCCTCTGCCCTCTCTCTTGTGACAGATGGATTGCAGCCGAGTGAGGAAAAATAAAACCACAACACCTTACTCTTTGCGGGAAGCATCAACTCTAAGCAATCTCTGTCCATCTCCTCTGGCCATGGACCTATCCACTCTCAGTTTCCAGTCCTGCTGCTGGGGAAAGAATGATTATATAATTAGTTTCCTCAGAAGCAGTAAAGCTGGTAGTTCACACAGGAACACAACAGGAAGGGACAAACAAGCTCATAGCCACAAACTGATTGATGAGAGACTTTTAGTGGCCCACATTGAAGAGATTTAAGGCATCATTTAGAGGCCTTTGAATACCATTTAAAGTTTTCCATCAATGTCATTGGGGGGTTTGTATTAGCTCTGTGACAAGTGAGGTATGTGTAGGTTTTTACAGGAAAATTGTTGGGTTTTTTCCCCCAAATTGGGAAAGTTCCCCTTTTCCTCTTGGCCATACAAAATATCTGTTAGCTGCTTGTTTTTTGTGTTCCCAGCTAGCTTCTTTTTTTGATCTCTATGATTGTTGTTCATACAGACATGCTGGATACAAAGCAGAAATTTTTTTTTTTTCCTTCAAATTTCATAAACTTATAACTATAATGAGTACATACTTAAATCAAAGAAATATTAAATATATGTGTTAAATGTGCTGCATACCCTTGGATGCCAAAATTAATTGTGTGTTGAAAATGTAGCTATCTGTTTGAAATTGCATGAATAATAGATATGAGGCATTCTTAATAACTAAAACCCCTTGGGCTTTGAACTCACCACCTCTGCAACAATAGACAGAGAGTTTAGCTACAAAGTTACACAGCCAAAAACCTTTTCAGAAAGAGCACGTTAGATTAAATAGAGACAAACTTTTTTGATTCCGTGTGTGTAATGAAAATACTACACACGCATATGTTTTTACAGATGTTTGAAATGCAGGGTAGAGTCCCAGGGGGTTTGGATTAGACCTCTCTGACAGGCACATCACAAATACTCAGTATCCCTTGCCCCTGTCTCTGGCTCCCTACTGTTCTGCAACTGGGTCAATCCATTTCAGTGATAAAGTAACTCCTGAATACAAAGCACTTGGGATCCAGAAGATGAAATAGCCTTTGATATAATTTTTCCTTAATTGTCCTCTTACTACACAAAGTCACTTCTATTCATTATAATCTACAATAGCTAAGACAAAACAGAACATAATAGAATAGCACAAAATTATCTATAAAATGGCAGGAACATTTATTTAATTTCAGGAAAATTGTACCATAAATACCACAAAGATACTCTGGTTAGTACTAAAAAAATATAAAGAAGAAAGTGTTTCATAAACATTTTTTTTCCTCACTGTTAAGGTATTAGATTAGTATAACATAATATGTCATTTAAGGTAATATAACCACTAAAATATATTAGCTAAGACACATCGTCTTGCTTTGTCCCCTTTATATCCCTTCACTTTTTATCCTGGGAAGAAATTTGACTTTTTTCATTTTCCATGTAAATTCAAGAAATTCACATGAGATTCAACCAGCATGGTCCCAGCAAGGAAACACTCTGCTTAGGAAATGCCTCTGGCATCATTTCTTGCAATAGAAAAGGGGACGGAAAGGAACCTGTGTGGTGGCAAAGGAAATGTTTTGGACCCTCCTGTGCCTGTGGGAGTGGGCTTCATTTTATGGACTGAGAGCAGAGCTTCTGGATTTGGTTCATTCAAAGAAGGCAGTTTGCTTCAGACCCACTCTGCTACTCCAAAGAAGAACAGAAATAGATGAAGCTGTGGTGGATTATCTGAAGATAATGAGGAGAGAGAACTGCTTCTGGATACAGCACCTTTAATCTCCCTAAGATACATTGATATCACACTGATACGCACTTAAATGTTCTTTTGGTGTTAAAGAGCATCTACCAATCAGGTACCTTTTCCTCAACTCCCAACCTCTTGTATTTCCCTTCTTTGCAACCATTGCATTAAAAGTTTTTAAATTCCCTGTAAAACTTTACAGCAGTGTATAATTTAAAATTATTTACTAAGCTACAAAGTGATATTCATTTACTGGAGGCTCAAACAAGATGATGCCATGTTACAGAAGTGCAACACTGTGTCACGATCCGCTCGATACAAGCGGGGGTCGTGATGGTTCGTTATCTGATCTCAGGGTGCAAAAATTACAGGGAAAACTCAAAATTGAATCAAAACACTACTCATTTATTAAATCAATAATGCGATAGATGGGAGAAAGAGGAAAAGAGATAAAAGAAAGAAAAGGAAGAGTAGAGGAGAAGGGGGGGGAATAGCTACCAACAGAGAGACGAGTCCTCGTGGTCCTCTGCCAATAGATCCGTCTTCTTCCGTGGGGAGATCTCGAAGTTGGTTGATTCTAGGGGGTCTCTTTATAGTCTTTTCAGAGACGAGGGGCTCCTGGCCAAAAAGGTGGGGAAAGCTGGTAACCATTGTCCCGTTACAGCAGACGTCACTGTTCAACAGCAGGTGGGAGCAGGTACAGGACATTCTCGGCAGCGAAACTGTGTCCTGTCACGGTGGTCTGCACCAGGGTTTTGGTCCAGTGGACACAATGCTTGGCAGCCGGCACCGGGCAGGTCTGCAGACAATGACTTGGCAGGCATCCCAGGGCGCACCTGCAGGAAAGGCTCAGGCCAGAGCCAGGGTCTCTCACAGGCATCCCACCTTAGTCAGGCCAGAGCCAGGGTCTCAGTCTCTGTCCCACAGTCTCTGTCCTGGGCGATGGCCGTGAGGCAGATGAATCTCGAACCGTCTCTCACACACTGCTATGGTAGAAAAATGCCATTGATCTTACCCTTACTCTGAATTTTGCTTCCAAATCTTGCATGCTCCCAAACAAGCTAGTAAGTGAAAATGGTGGCTTTAAGGTGGAAATTAAAATTACAAAAAAAAAAAAAAAAAAAAAAAAAAAAAAAAAA
>VZTR01003533.1:933884-949251 GCA_013400775.1 Chaetops frenatus
ATCAAAGTGAAACTTCTCTCAGATGAAGTAGGATAATATTTTTCTGACATTCATTGATAGTGCTTAAGCCAGAATATACTCAAGCATATTGGGTTGTTTGCCCAGAATCTAGTTGTTAACAAACACATTTGGGAGATAATGACTACAAATCTACCATTGTGCATATGCTGTGTGATCATCTCATAGAGTTTTGGAGAATAGTTATTAGAGGAATTACACTGAATGTGGGCACTCAATTTTAGTAGGTTTTGTCATGCACAGTATTTGCCATTTACATCCATAAAAGCAAACAGAAACAGTTCCAGTGGGTAAAAATTGTAGCCAAAAATATATATACATATAAACAGGAAAAATTAACCAACCACATGAGCTCAGTGCTTTGTTGAGCATCATCAAATGTAAAAAAAACAAATCAAATCACAAGACACACAGACAAACAAAAATATCCTCCTTTATTAGGAAAGGGAATGCCATGGTTTTATAGGTCTTACTTCTAATTCCCTGTTGTGATTCATTATATCTGATGGAGGATAAGGACTACAGTAACTTTGCTAACCATGTGTCATTTAGGCAGTTCTATGTATTATGTAGGAGAGAACCAAAGTCAGACAGAGTTATTTTATTTTGTGAGGTTGTCTATGTTTAGACAAGTTTTATTTGTGCTTTGTAGCCTCTTTGTGATGTGTCACATAACCTCTCATTTTAAAATAACTTTTAATGGGTTTTTATTTAACAAAATCATTTCATCATTGACATTGTCACAAAGGAGGACCCATCCTGCAAATTTTCCNGCTTTTCCACTCCCAAGATTAAAGTCGTTTTCAAAACAGGTAAGTGGCCTTATCCCCCCTAAGTTCAGGTAAGTCCCATTGAAATCAGAGGTCTGAGCATTTATGAGATGGGCAATCATATAAAATATAAAAGTGAAAGACATCTCATGAGGAGATGACAAGCACATAACTATTGTGTTCAGATATTAAGGAACTAGATGTAGTTTGGCATTTACTGGGATAACTTTCACTGGTAAAATGAAAAAAATTAGATAAATAAAAGAAGTAGTAACAAAATGCTACAAAACCGAGGTGTGTCAGAAAGAAAGTGGAAACAGTAGCTATGACACAAGAAGAGACAGAACTCAACTGAGTAAAAGAGTTGCAAAGAGCTTTTCCAGACAGCAGGAATCTTGAAGGAGTAGTTTCCCACATCATTTACTGTTATTTCTGTGTGCTGGATGACACTGGGGCAAGAAGGAAGAGGAGAGCATCATATCAGAGGTTGTAAATCTGACAAAGTGATTGTGAATCCTGGTGGTCTGCCCTGGCTGGTCCAAACGTGTGCCGGATGCTGGTATGGGATAAGTCCACGGCCTGGGGGATGGGGTGGTGCTGGCAGCTGCCTGAGTGCATTGGAAGAGATGCAAGCTGCTGGACTTGTGCATATTTCATTATTCACCCCCAGACCTGAGAGCCTTACACAGCTGCAGCAGAAAGCTCTGGGGTTGGGTTCATCCATAGCCTGGGCCACTGAGGCCCAAAACATTTCCTTTTCACTGAGCTACAACTTAAGTTCCACACAGTCGATAATGCTCACTGGGAAAGATCCAAAACAGGAGGCTGGAGCACATCACGAGGCAGGACTGAGTTGCCTTGGAGGTGCTACTTGGTGGTGAACTTGGAAAAGTAATTACTGCAATGTTTAATTCTACTTGAAGTCAATGTCATGCAGGTGAGGACTTAACACTCTCTGGGTGCTAATTATTATAATCTGAATATTTTCAGTACATTCAAAAATACATATATTACTGCTATTAAAAACAAATAGCCAGAAAAGAAGATCAAAACGTTGCAAAGAAAACCCACTCTTTCCAATACCATTCAAATAGTGAGTCAAATATGGAATAGAGCTGTTAAACCCAGTGAGAATATCTATCCCACTGGTCTGTTAAATATATTTCCTGGAAATGCATGTACTTATTTCATGCTTGGAAAGATACATAAAATCTCATAAAAGTGCTATGAGAGGATAAATAACCAAAAAGGTGTTGTGACAGGAAGTCTGTAGATAAATGATTAACCAAGCAAGATATTTGCTTGTGTAGCAAGGGGAAGAATAGGAAGGCTTTTTTGTTCAAGGGGTTTTTTGAGAAAGCAAAGGTGGAAAAGGAGCTTATGAAGAGGAAAAAATCACTGACAGGCAAAAAAGGGAAAGTAGGGGAACAAGGAGTGGTATTCCCAGTACTGCTCCTCTGAAGAGCACTTTAGGAAATGTCACTCTTGTCCATGGCCAATTCCAGATGTTCAAAACAGAGAGAGGAAGAAAAAGCAAGCTAGCTAGGCAAAAACTAAATCTGGTGGTCCTTTACATTAGATTTCTTTAGCACAAAGATGTTTCATGATTCAGTTATGTAAATGAGGTTTATCTAGAAAGGATGTATAATGTAATCATTTTGGAACTGTAAGCATCCAACTTACTTCCATTACAGAAAATCACTGCCTGGTGCTGCCAGTCCCTCCTCTGCTTGCCACGATCATCACAGATGTGGATGATATATTCAGTACCACTTCAAAAATAGGGTAGTTGGAAAAGTTACAGGGTTGTTTTTCTTAATAGTGAAACCCACATCATTTTTCTTTCAAGCACAGACACACATCTGTCATTGTTCTTAGGGGGAAGCAAGGGCTGGCATAGTTTGGCAAGGATATATCAAAAACAGATTTACACAGCCTACCAGACATTCCTTTTTTCAAATACCAATTTTAGGCTGGATTTTTAATCCTAGACCTCTAGGATCAAATGGGATCTGGAGAGAGGACAAAGTCCATTTCTTATCTGTCTGCTTCAGCACCAAAAGTTACTGCTGTGGCAATAGGAAAGGCTTTTATTATACTCTAGTTCCTGAGGGGATCCACAGTCAAGGAACATTACCTTAGCCCTTGTGAAGCTCATATAGCTCATTTGATCTATAAAGAGCTTTACAAGCATAACTCACCCTAAGCAGAAGCTGACAATGAAATTTAATCACTTCTGCACTACCTACAAGAAACTCAGATGCTGTGAGTTTAGTAATAATATCCAGATCTCCTCTGTAAATCTGTGCTAAAACTGAGCCAAGGATCAGAGACCTGATATGCCACCTACAGTTGCACCAAGCTAGTGATAGATCAGCTACCTCTAATTTCCACTGCATTTAAAAAAGGAACAGAAAACCTCAAAACTCAAGTTTGAAACACATCTGCCTACTTCCAGAAAACCCTCTAATCAAGCTAACTTTGATAGTTGGATAGTTGTACTCCAGGCATGATTTGGTCAAAAAAAATGAATATACTTCAATATATATAATAGAAATGAACAATTAAAAACTTAAATTAAATTTAATAGAACCAGGGAAAAAAAACCTTCTATGGAAGTCCTAGATTACACCCTGGGGTACATAAGGCTGATTTTTCAGAGAGGATTTGATTATGCCATCTTTACTTTATTTGTCCCCTGCCTCTCTGGGTAATGGTTACAACTGCTCTCTAATAATTAAACACTTTAAAAACTTGTTATACCTGTGGCAAAGTGATTTCTTCCTTTGAGGTTTTGGATTCTCTCTGTAGCGGAAAAATGAAAGATATCTGCAGTATATTTGGGGTACTTGTGGTATCCTTGATCCAGATAACTCAGAAAATACCATGAGTATACAGCTGCCATCCAGAAACAACAAAGCTCCATACAGTAAACATTGGTTCAACTATGTGGGAATACCTTAAAATTCTAGGAGCTCAAAAGTCATACCTCCCATTCACACACCCTCGGACAGTGGGTAATTTATTTTTTCTCTGCATCAAAAGATTGTCATATATTGATTGCATATATTTTGTATGTGCAGTCTCTCTCTTTGTCAAACAAAATCCTGTGGGTAAATGTGTATGTATATTGCAAAGATACATACACCTTTAATCAGACTCCTGGACTTCTCAAATGGGGGAAGCTTTCTCAAAGTTACTCTTTGAACTAAATATTCAGTCTCTTTCACATTTCTGTAGTCAGACCAAGTTTATGGATCTGAGCTCTGCTTTCAGAAGGCTGGAAGAAAGAAGAGGTGGCATTCCTTTATTCCTTCCTTGAGGAAATTATTACATCCATGATATTTTCCTACAGCACATCAGTCTCTGTCTTCATTCTGACTTGTTTTTGCCTCTTTTTCTACTTTATATTGACCACATCATTAAGCCCTCAGATCTTCCACAACAAGGAGTATATTCCACTCAAAGGAATAGTAGAATATCTGCTTACTATAATTGTGCAGATTCTCTCCTTATCCATCAGACCCTCACTGCCTTTTCTAAATAACTGCATAATTTCCCTTTATTTTGTTCCTATGCTGTGGGACATGACTGCCATCATGTTACATGCTGGGTCTTTTACTCTGGGAGTGACTGCTGGGATTCAGTACTAGAAAAGATGTGACCTAAATATACAATCCAGAGTAATTATTCCCAAGGTGACTGCAAATCTGGGCCAGGGAACACAGTTTTGAAAGGTACTACTCACATTTATGGAATAACAGCTGTAAATTATCATAGTCTCTTTTACTTCAGAAATGCTATGACAATTCATACCAACTCTAGGAGTATCCCTGAATTCATGAAGAAAATTTAATACTCATACTTTAACACATTTCATGAAACAAGAGAATGAACACATTTATATAGAAGTGCAATTCAGAAACCCATGTTAAAAGATAAATGTCTAATGTCTTTAAAAAGGCATGACTGTATATATTTGAATATAAATCTTCCCCCTAGGATCTCATGAGCAAATACAATGCACAAGGCATTTAAATTTGCTGCTTAAAATTTCACGGATAGGGTAACCTGAAGTGTACCTATCCTGGCTTCTCTGGGGTGAAAACACAGAAACTTTTAAAATTGGGTGCATGGTTTTTTTTTTTGATCTGGCATTCTCTGCTTCAATCTACTTAATTCCACCAGCTTTAAAAAATATTGCTCAGTTCATAGAAGCAACATGAAGAAATTGGCAGATACGCCTCCAATTGATATGGTAAAACAAAGAAATCTGCCAGGCTTCTTTTAATTTTCCCTTTTGCTGCTGAATGTGCTGCTCAGGCCTGAGGCAGGCACAGACATACCGTGGTGTGCTGCACGATGCAGGGCTGTGAAGCATGAAAAGGTTGATTGGAGTGAAAGCTCTGATAATCACGCTTTCATCCTAACACCCTAGTGGGGCTTGAAAGGAAGGAGAGCTGTGTGCAGAAGGTCAAGAGTGGTTAATTTTAGGACAGGCTAAATGACACCTCTTAAACAAATGCTGTTGTGCTTCAGAGGGCAATGCTCCAGACATGTCAGTGGTGGCAGACACACTGAGCATGTATTGGAAATCAGGATTTTAGCACTGTGGCAAGTGAAGACAGATGAATAACCAACAGAGCCAAACCTTGAAAGCCATACTCAGCCTCAAAGTCTGTTTTGGATTTTCAGGAAAACCATCTAGCATGGGATTATAAAATAAATTTTCAATTCATTTAAGTCAACAAAATTTGTTCTCTGTAAAAATGGAAATGTCACGCTTATGACTTGAAAGAAAGACTGAAACTGGCTGAACCCTGGATCAAGTTCACAGGACATTTAGCATGAGAGTTATTCAAACACTACAAGCTTTGTTTCAATTTTTTTCAGATTACCACAAGACAGTTTATCCTGATTATGTCCATTTAAGACAGAATATGTTAAATACTGTATATTTTGAGTTAGCTGTGGATACAAATATTATTTGAATATGTGATAACCAAGTGGATGGGTTTTATTTGCCTGTTAACCCCAAAGTAACAAATATGTTTTAATAAATAGAGAAAGAAAAAGAGTGAAAACAATCAGCACCTTTTGTTTGAAAGGAACAAAGGAAATGTCAGGCCAAATAATTAGTCTTTTCCAGAAATTTATAAGCATCTGAAAAGAAGAGCTTATAATGAATGGGCTTCTTCAACCAGAACAAGCACACTGTGACTGCAAAGTTATCATAATGCAACACAGTGTACCAGTGAGAAATAAACACACATCAAGAAATCTTATTATTTCTATTAGTATTCTTCAACATGAGCAATTCAAAGGAGTATAACAGCAACTGCCTCCCTACAGTTACTCTGCAGGTATTCTTACAGAGAGTATAGTGGGACCCAAGCTTTGTCAAATTTCTTTAGGCTCAGATATCTAAAGGAGAGACTCCCCTAAAGTTTATTTTCTTAGCTTACAAATCTGCAGGTCACTTCTGCCACAGCCTTTCATCCACTCCAGTAAGGATATATATGGAGCTACAGTATAACAAACATTAACAATGCTTTTGTTTCTCTGCCACACATTTTGGGTTTTGGGTAAAATGCATTGCATTCTTTTGCTCTTTTTTCCTTGAATGGTGCCAGTAACTCCCATCCAACAGTGTAAATCCCATCTAATTCTAATGAAGTCAGTGGTTGGGATTACTGCCAAGATTGCCAGAATTTTCTTTCTGGACCAGTCCAACATTTTAAACAGTTTCTTATGTCATTTCTTATGTGATGGGAAGATTTTAGACAATCCTGAGGACAAACAGTTTTTTCTAAGGATCCTTTGACTGCATCTTTCAGACAAGAAACTTTCAAGCTCATAAAACTATATCTACATGCAACCTATCACTTAATTTTGTTTCATAAGCTATACTTACCTCACTGCAAAAAGTATTAGGAACAGATTGTCAGTTGCAGTAAATAATTATAGTTCAGTTACAGCCAAAGAAGTTTTTCCGATTTATGTCCCTAAAGATCTGACCTACAGAAGAGTACAGTGGTTATCTCCCCAATCTAAGAAAACTCTTCTCATATCTCATGTATTTTATGTCTTCTAAAGTGTTTTATTTCCACACAGTGAATAACCTGCTTCCCTGATATTGATGATTTTATTCATTAAGTGTTCCCATATTAATACTTTTCTAGATTTAATTAACTTTTATGGATATTTTCTTTCAACTGCTATGCTTTTCCATTATGAAAAGTACCAAGTGCTTTAATGTTCTGTAATTTAGAATGGCTACATATTTCTCTGCAGGTCAAAATCCAAGGAGTGCATAATAAAATTTAAAATTGTCCCAAAGTTGTTCAAAAGCTATCTCCATTAT
Source organism: Chaetops frenatus (assembly GCA_013400775.1). NCBI lineage: Eukaryota > Metazoa > Chordata > Aves > Passeriformes > Picathartidae > Chaetops > Chaetops frenatus. The sequence continues at coordinate 941,037 of VZTR01003533.1, forward strand.
TTAGGTGATAGACAATAAAATCTTTGACATTCCAAATACAGAGTAGATTCCTACTTAAAAGTAACCCATAAAACTAATGGGTTTTAGGAAGATCAGAGTTCAGGATCCTTCACAATCTCCCCTACCATTTGCTTCCCCAAACAAGCCTGTCTTTCAAACTGAGCCCAGAGGTTTTTCCCACTTGCTTTTATGCTTTGACACCTGCACCACAGAATGCAAGTGTGCTGTCACAAATACCGAAAGAAAGAACTTATTTTCTCATGAAGGAGGGTCAAGATCATCTTATTTCAGTTTTGAGATTTTAACAACTTTTGGGCAGGTGCCCTGAAATAAAATCGATAGAAAATTAAACCACCTGGCTTATAGTCAGCACCTGCAGTTGAAACAAGTGTAAGTGGCTCTCAAATAACTGCCACCACTTCAGCTGTGAGGGAGCATGGGGGACAGGACAGGCTGGAGAATGCAGCTGTGATCATGGAGGATATCACTGCTTTCAAATCACAAACACAGAAACACAAATTAGATCAGTATATATGCAAAACTCTTGGTTCAGTCTGAAAACTCTGTGCTCCAGAGAGATTTTGATTTGGCTTTGAATTGCGTTTCAATCTGCTCAGAGTTAAGCTAAGCAAAGTGATGGAGTTGAGAGACTCTGTAACCTACAGAGTTCCAGGTAATAAAAAAAGAAAAAAACAGATGGATTAGTGCACTTCATAGCCTGTGTAAGTATTCCCACAAGCTTTATAAAGTAATGAGTTTGATGCTTGAATAGGCCAATGGCTTTGAAGGCAAATCATTGTTTGGTTTAACTTCCACTCTTTTTAAAACTTGTCTAGGAATCTTTAATTTCCATGTAGGCAACAAAACAGATCCTTAATTTAATATGTCTTCTGCAGAACTTACCTTACTACAGTGCAGCAGCTACCCCTACCACCCCCAGCACTGCACTGCACTGTCAGCACCAGGCACAGGCACTTTCATCTGAATCTGGGATGGTTTCAGCCAAGAGCAAAAGTGGGAGCACCACAAATCACACAGTGTACTGACCTAGTGCTGTTCTGGTTTCATCTCTGTTAGCACTAACAGCAGTTCTTGCTCTTTGTGAATTTTCAGTTCAAAAAGAATTGCAGATTAAAACCTTTTGTTCTCAAATTGTTGGTAGTGACAACTCAGAAAAGCTTCATAGCTACTGTTTGGGAGCTAATGGTCTTAAGCTCTTCCTCAATGTTCAACACAAACTTCTGATTCATTTTTCACCTAGAAATTCCTGTATCAACTTTATCACAGCCCTACTGATATGTTTAGTTATAAGTATTCAGTTTTATTCGAATTTACTACATAAAATTTATAATCCCAGTAATGGGAAAGGAAGGGATTCTGATTTGACCAGTAGAGCTGAAAATGCATTTGTACTGTATCCCAGCATGCTCTCTCAGAGAATCAAGATATTGTGTCACATTGCACTTTGAACAAGGTCTAGAGCAAGCTTCTTAAATGCATGGTTCAGGGGATCAGTGAGAAGTTGCAAAATTTCTCAGTTTACGGAGCTTTGTCTCAGAAACACAACAGGGAGTTGGAACAATTTCTCCCAGGCAATTAACCATCTAAATATCCTTAACTTTCTCCTCATATGTTGCTGCAAAATTTTCTGCCCTTTTGCACTGCTGTTTAGCTCTGCAACCTCCCAAAACAGTGTTACCCAATGACACACAGAGTGTCTGGCACCTGGCAAGACCCAGATTCACAAATATTTTTCTCTTGCTTCACATAAGGGGTCTTACCAGTGGTCACTGTTTCTCTGCCTCACTCAGATTGTTGGGGTTTTGTATACAAAGTTACACAAGAACCCTGTAATGATTAGGGGGTTTGATCATCAATGAAAGTATATGCTTTATGCTAACAGCAGAGGTAAAACAAGCACTGAGGTTACCCCTTCTCATAGATTTCTCTTCACTTTCTTTCTGAAGCCATCTTGCTTTTTTTTTTTTTTTTTGTCACAGAAGGTGGCTCTTCCATTTCTGCTGGATATCTCCTGTACTGCATGGTTCTAATGACTTTAGAATAACATTTTCCTGAGGTTATAACCTAACTTTATTTGCCATGCATCACCCAGAGGTCAAGAGAGCTGTACATGGTAATGTGGCAAAACAAAAGAATTTCTTCAAAAACACTCAGTACCTTTGAGGGCAGTTAAGAACTAAAATAAGCACCATGAAGAATGACATTTGTAGTGATAGCAGTAATGTCAGAAGGAATAAAAGAGCCAATCTTGACTAAAGATGAATTTGTGCGATTGACAGGTAGATTTATTTATTTGTGTATCTATTTCATCATTCCCTTTCAGACTTGCTCTTGGAACTAAAGAGTGACAATAAAAACAGAGCCCCTGTGGTGCCAGAGACCAGAATCACACTTTAAACCAATTAATTCTGAATGTGGAAAATAATATACATATCAAAAAAAAAGTTGAAAAATTAAATTATTACTCTCCCTTTTCCTCTTGGAGGGCAATTGTGCCTCTGCTGAAACAAGACTGTGGATGTTTCTTAAGTGGAATTTTCCCTTTTCTCCAACTTTATCAATTACATATTTTGGAAAATCCAAGGGGTCTATTATACAGAGCAGGCAGATTCAGAGGATTCCCAGTCCTCCTTCCAAGACCTGCTAACTGTTGAAAGCATCCAAGTTAGCTACCAGGAGATGAAACTTAAATTCTTTAAGAGTTTATCCATTACAATTTGTCACTTCAATCAATTAGAGTAGCAATGCTATTCAGACTCTGAGCATTTCCACACTTATTTTTTTCATGCCCTGTACCTGAACATGAATACAGTGAATCAACTGATGCCCTACAAGCACCCAAAGAAAGATTATATTATAAGGTGGCTTGCAAAATCTATTCTTTTTTACATGTTTTCTCTCAGTACTTGCCCTTTTTTCAACATTTCTAACTGGCATTAAGGTTGAGTTTTTCCCCAGGTTAATGAAATTTCATTTTTCATTTTTCAGGTTAATAAAATTTAATTTTCCAATCATTCATTTCCCACTCTGTATTTGGGCAGACAATTACTCCTACGCACAGGTGGTTGTATTTGTCTCTCATGAATCACTATTTTTCTCCAATTAGGCAAAAACATTCTGAATTTTGCCCTGTTCCATGCTCACAGGTCTCCTTAATTTGCTGTCTTTCTCCAACTCATATGCTCTATGCCATCACTCTGCATGCGATGAAAGATCAGGATCAGTATCAGATTCACAACAGATTTCTGAAGAAACTTACTTGGTTATTGCTCTGCAAGTACAGTAGCACATGAACTTTCAAACTTGCCTGCTTTCTAGACTCTGCCTGCAATCCCTACCAGACTGAAAGGAATCTCTTTCTGCTCCTTTGAACAAAACCCTGTCCCTTGTCATATTAAGTTATGGCTCATTTTCTCCTCACCACTCGCTCCTGACAGATACATGTGCCCATCAGCCTTTTCCTTACAGCCTAAATGCTTGTGAATCCAAGGGCATTTAGATTCAAATGACTTCTCCAAGGTCACAGAGAGTCAATGTCACCACTGGGGAGAAATTTAGGGAAGCCCAGATATAATTCTGCTCTCAAACCACAGCTCTCTCAATGCCTTGATTAAAGTGAGAGTTTTCAGGAGTTATATAAGGGATTGAAGACTGTTTGTTAGGTGGTGCTAGGCTGAACACAGAGTGCATAATGAGCAATGAAAGAACAAATTTACTGAGCTTGAGGATTCAGTCCAATGCTGAAGGATTGAACTCCAAATTTTGATTTTATTTTTTTTTAATATCCCAAGTGAATCAAAGCAAAAGCTAACTACACTTGGAAGCAGGGTCTTGTCTTGCAGAATCAAGGTGTAGAAGTAACTGCAAAGGCTTGTAAAAGTCAAAAAATAAATCCAGAGAGACCTTTCACAGAAAATTCCTTGAGGTCAGAAATGACATGAAAATTCTGTAGGTCAAGAACAAATGTCTTAAAAGCATCAGTACATATTGATCAAGCAAGAGCTGGAGCCCAGAGATCCTATTCAGGCACTGAGATCCCCTTCTCTGCTTCAGCAGTGGTTGTAGCCTGAATTGCTCTGATTAATGCTGGAAAACATGAGGCTGTTTGCCCAAACCTTATGATTAAGGAAAACTTGGTAAAAGGTTCGAAGAATACAAGATGGTTATGAGATTTTGCTTAAACTGACTTTTTGATTTATTGTCTTTCGAGAGGAATTTAAAAGTCGTTGCATTCCTTCATCAGGAATCATTGACACGAAGAAACACAACCAGTAACAGAATTTTAAAAAATGAGTCTTAACACAGACACATACAAATGTTTTCTGTTAGTAAAAAGTAATTTTGAAGAACTTATTTTTGGTGAGTTTTAACAAAATTCAAATCTCATGTATCTTAGCTTGCCTCAAATCAGATTCAGGTTTGGTTTGTTATGACATAGAAGTCAGCCTGTTCTTTAGTTTTTTTCAAAGGCAGTCCTTCCATCTGCAATAAAGAGGCAGACATTGCACTCCAGCTTTGAATTTGCTGTAACTACAACAATCTGTAAGTGCAGTTCTCAGAGCAACTGTCTCTACAAAGTACATATTGCCTTTTGTTGTATAATACAGGAGGATAAAAAAGAAGGGAGGATACATGTTGCTGTCAAGTTCAATGACACAAGATAGACTCCAATATATTTATCAAGACAAAGCAAGATTTTAAGAAATCACACTCCAATATATAACACAGATTATGGAAAACAAAAGTCCATTGGATAGAATTCTAAAACTAAACACACCATAGGCTAAAAGGTAAAAACAATTCTCCTAACCCATTAGAAAGATTCTCACGTACAGTCCTGCAGGTGCAAGGTGTTATCTTATTTTTTAACATTCTTTGTGCAGGTTGATGTTAAGCTGCTCTTGAAAACAGAGAGTTGTTTTGGATTCACTGCGTGAGAACTTCTCACAAACACTGTTTCATGGTTTTCCACAGATTTTCTCTGTTCCAAGCCCGTTTCAGCCATGACAGATATACTTGTACACAGAAGTTGACATGAAAAAGGGAAAGTCAACAGCAGTAGAACCCTGTGGAAACAATGCTGGTTCCTTTCTAGTTGAGCCATATTTTCACTTAGGATGAAAGTGGCCTCACTTCAACATTTGGCCTCTTTGGAATGAGTGGGATTTTTTCTTCTGCAGCTGCTTTCTCTGCCCTTCATGCAATCTGTGCTGAAGATGCCCATGTGAGGAAGAGGGAAGAAGTGGCAATAATTTTTTAATCAGGATCTGCTTGCAGAGCACTTTCTTATGCCTGCATTTGCTACAGAGAGCTGTTAAAATTTGTCTTTTACTCCAAGTTTTCAGGACTAACTTGAGCAAAAAACAAGTGCTACATGCAACAGTGAACAGCATTATGTCATTAGCAAGTATTTGCTTTCATGTTGCACAAAATAATTATTTTTTCTTCTAGAAGAAAGTATGCAATTTAAAATAGGAACCATACCAAAAAGCATCCAAGAAAAGGAAGAAGCAACCAGACTCTAGTATAAACAATTAACAGCTGTGTGTATTCTTTTAGTGTAATGGGAAATACAAAGAAGTGGTTATGATTTGTGGACTTCCACCTACAGAATGCTCTTCAGTGCATTCAGTCCTCACTTCTGTAACCAGACATCGTTTACAGCAAGCAGCTATTAACATGCTTCAAGAACCACTGATAGGAACATGTGTGTGCTCCTAATAAGCTTGAATGCTCTCCTCACTGGAGATTCCTCTTTATATTTTAAACAGTGAATCCACACACAAAGCATAAAAAAAATTAAATATCCTTTCTAATCACCCTTGCTCATACACTCATTACTTCCTGATGATAATTACTAGCTGCAACATCAAGAAAGGATTGTGATAATGCTTGTGAATTAATTTCAAAAGGCAGGTATTAATTAGAAAGCATGATGGTAAGTGTGTTTATACATACTTGCTGGGACTGGACAGTTAGCAATGATGGGGGAGGGATTCATAAACCAATAACCAACAAGCTTAACTTCTTTCAAATAGTAAGAATTTTATGTGAATTGTAACTAAAATGTAAAAATTGTAACTAAAATGTAAAAATGTAAAAAGCTGTTGGAAGTCAATTAAATTACTGCAATTTACACTAGTCAACCATATGGATCTATATATACAGTTAAATACACCCCTCCTGAATAACAATAGTAATTTCCCTGCAAACTCTGCAACGTCTGGCAATTAGAGCAAGAGACCATGACTCAGACCTCCTGAGAGCTATTCTGAGCTGAGCTAGTGCTGCAATTCCCGGCCTGTGAATTTGGGAGGATGGATTTCAGAAGCTCTAAACACCCACAACACTCACTGAAGCCAAAAAGAGTTTGAGTGTGAGCACCTGTGGGAAAATCAGGTCTTCAGTTCCCTACAATTTGTTGCTGCCTGTAAGTTCTATCTCCACTGTTTTCTACCCTCTGGCGGGTCACAGATTGTCTGATTAGGCATCTTCCATTTCATTCATTCAAACCTAATGGTTTAGTCTAAGACAACAACAGGAAAGAGAAAATGGAACAAATTGCCCAGAGAGGTTGTGGAGTCCCTTTCACTGAGACCAAAGAACCATCTGGACACAGTTCTGTGCAATATGTTCTAGAATGGATGAGTTAAAAAGTCAGAGTAGATCTTACTCTAATAAGAATTCCCTTAACAGAAGATAACTATTGTGGTCCTGTAAAGATCAGTAGGAATTTAGCAAATGCACTTTTTTTTTTCCCATAGCTTCAGCACTAAATGCTATTTCAAAAATGGCAGTAAAGACTGCCCTTAGAATTGGTTTCAAAAAAGTAATTTTTCCCCCCAAAAGGTTCCATCTAAGCAGTTCTGAGGAAATCATAGATGGATCAGTGGGAAAGTCTCTACATCTTGTCAGTGAGATCGTGTGTTGACATTTCAAGGAGCTTAAATCCATAGCTGGGCTCCATTTCATAAGCAGTAGACAGCAAGCTTAGATAGGTATTAAACATCTGTCAAGTAGCTACAAAATGGACTTGTTCAGAGACAATTTTCTGTGTCTACCTTTTGGGGTTTACTATGCTGCATTTGGGTCACAAGCTGCTGGCTGTCTGGTAGAGGGAGGAAAATAGTGTGTCTCACAACTTCAAGAATCTGCTGCAGAAATAATCATCATAAAAGAAGACTCTAAACATATTCCTCTCTGACCTATTTACTAACCTTTTTTATTCCTTACTCTGACCTATTTACCTAATTTACTCTCTGACCTATTCTCTAATAGCCTAATAACTTTCTCTGCAAGAGTTTTCTTGTTGAAATCGCTAGCTGATGAATATAGCACAATTGAAAAGATTCCACAAATGTCTTTGAGGGCAATTTTTTTTCAGCATGTGAAAATGTAGTGAGATCAAGTAAGGGGGGGACAGCAAAACTTTCCAGACTTGATTTCTACCCCAGGCTCTGATGACAAGTTATTTTCTGGCTCAGGACATTATATTTCTCACCTTGTCCAGCCTCTGGAGGGAAAATCCATAGCCCTAATGCTCTCAGAGTTACTTTGTGGTGTTTAGAGAATGTCAATAAAATTAGGAGATGCAGATAGTGAAAGACAGATATTGCAGTTTGTAGGTAACACACTCAGATATGGGGCCTGGGCACTGGCCAGTGTCTGGAGGAAGGCATCATGCCAGCATAACCAGGTGTCATCTTCTTATAAGATAAACATTGTGAAAGTGTGAACACCAGCATTAAGTCCATCTTGGCTCACAGGTTTTTGATTTTCAATATCCAGGAGGTTGCAGATAGGTCACTAGAATTTTTATTCTCAGTAGTATCAAATTTCAGCTCAGCCCAAGTTTCTGTGAGCTCCAGGTGCTCCCAGAGTTGTGTTCCTTTCCCTTTCATCCCCATATGCCACTGAATTACAGTGGGTTAATAAATTGCCATGTGTCAGCCAAAGAAAAGAAAAGATTTCCCAAACAGTCTTAGCCTGGGGCAAATATCAAGTAATCCAATTTACTCTCTAAAAGTAAAAACATCTCTGTTTTCAAAATTCTCTACTTTTCTTCATTGCTTACTGGTTTCCCAGAAAGACTGAGCTTCAAGCACGATTTTGCTTTTACAATGTAAAAGACACAGGTAAAAATCCTTTGCTGTACAGGATTTTGGGAAAGCCATCTTCACTTTGCCGTGCAGAT
>VZTR01003533.1:949432-973880 GCA_013400775.1 Chaetops frenatus
AAAATCCTTTGCTATACAGGATTTTGGGAAAGCCATCTTCCCTTTGCCGTGGAAATGACCAGGGTATTTTCCTGTTCCAGATGCTAGGGAAAGCATGAAACCAGAGTCAGTATGCCTCTTTCCCTTTCATCTGCTTGGAGAGAGCATATTCAAAAAAAAAAAAAAAAAAATAACAAACCAAAAACAAACAAACAAACAAACAAAAAAACCCCACAAAAAAAACCCAACAACAACAACAACACAAACCATACAAAGATGATGCTTAACATGTTCCTTACTTTACTGACAACCAAACCATTATGACTTTACAGCCCTTAGATCACAATGAGTAGTTAGTAAAAGTAAAAAAGATACAATGACAGGTTTAGAGAACTATGCAGTATCTGACCTTTAAGTGGCATCTTTGTAAAGCACTGTCTGGTAAAAATCTCCTGGGGAGCAATCTTCCAGATTGGCTGCTTTGACTCTGGGCTCATAGTTCACATACGAGCATAAAATATGTTTCAGATAATGACAGTGGTGGTTGGAGTGTTATTCTGTGCACTTCACTCACTGTTCTCAGGTTACAGAGAAACCAAAGGAGTAATTCCACATCAGGCAATGTGGAGGGAGGCTTGAAAAGGTGCTGCACATGCAGACTTAACTCATAGATATAAAGCAAGTGACCAGGCAGTTTCCACTAATCCTTTCTATAATGATTTCTGAAAAATTGAACAAATCCCCAAATATCTACATGGTAGATAGGTCAGTGTCAGGACTGGTTTTAGTATTTCTATTTACATGTGTATGGTTAAGCATACCCATCATACAACCTGTTCAGTCTCTTTGCTGTATCAAGCTGTACCTTTCTCACCACCTAACTCAGTAACTAGATTTCTTCCAGAAACACAATTTAGCCAATGAAACAAATTCTTTAGTTTATATTTAAGGGGAAAACCAAAAGGTTGTTACCGTATCCACATAGCTTGCACACCATGAACAGCTCTACAAGGCACGAGGGGACATAGGTCACTCCTTTGTCATTTTTTTAAGCTATAAAGCACCTGATGTGTCCACAGCTGTTGCTCTGAACACTATCAATATTGAAAGCAGAGCTCACAGCTACAGCCATGACCTCTCCAATTATAGAGACACCTCTCCCTTATTTTCCTGTGAGTTTTAACACAGCTCTCCCAGATAAACAAAATCCACACAGGGTAAGAGCAGCAGCTCTTTTCCCTTCAGTATGTCAAATCTCAGCTTTCTCCCCTTCCCTGCACTCCCCCAGCCGCAGCCCAAGCAGGCAGCATTAATGAGCCAGTCACCTGTACCAGGGTGACCATACATGTCTGCAAATCCTACCAGCAATTGCCTCCTGGAATCAAAGAACAGCAGTTGGTAGGGAGGAAAAAAATTTCCCCTGAGCTAGTCATGGTATGAAGGATGGAGCTGAATAATGAGAAACCCAAAATCATTGAAGGGATTTGCTCCATGCAGTTAGTGGTTATGCACTTCAGCTGCTGTTCATTGTATTGGAAACAGCTGTCATAATATTCTGTACACTTCAAAAGTACATAATAATTAAAACATTTTGCCAATTAGGAGGTTTAGCTAGAGGCAGTAAACCAGGTGAGCTACACTGCAATTAAAACTGAAAAAGGTAGTGTTCTTTGCTCCTTTTATGCAAAACAATTATCAGAAATTACTCAGTATTTTGCTTTCACAGCTAAACAGATTGTACAATAAAATTACCTACTGGTGCAGGGGGGTTCTGGCCCCATCAGGAAGGGATTTAGATGTTATTTTTTAAAACTTCAAGGAAATGGGATGGGAATTCTCAGCCAGTTTAAAACAGAGGATTTTTTTCTGCTGAAGCTAATAAAGCATTATCAATATTCCCCAGCAAATTATTGTTTCAGTGGGTGAAAATTAAATTGTGCTGGGTTAGAACAGGCACATAGAATTTGAAAAGATGCAGATGACTGCAAAGGTGAGGAGCAGTGTAGAGTAAACCCTTAATCTAAGGGGTGTTTGAAAACAATGCTCTAATATAGCTCATCTCTGTCCAATGCAAACTGGTTTACCTGCAACCATTTTTAGAGGTCCTAAATACAACTATAAGATGATTTCTAAAACCCAGTGAATGCAAAGCCTCTGAGACTCTGGCCAATAACAAGATTTATGTTAAAATCTTTTTGAAACAGTAACATTTTAACTGCTTGATCTCAGAGTATAGGAGTATTAGTGATAAAGAACCTGCAAAAATTGTTACATTTATCCTAAATTTGAACTATAAAATGGTGCTAGAAATGAAGCTCCAAGAAAATCTCAAATAGATGTATTAGATAATGAAAAGTAGTAGAAAAATATTTACATTAAAAAGTATAGAAGTCATGTTTTTAAAAAAATGCTCAAAATGCTTTGTGGCAATAGTCAAGAGAATATGTCAAGTCTTTGTGGCAATAGTTTAGAGAATATGGCATGGCTTATTAGATGGACAAAGAAAAGTTGAAAAGAGTGCTCAGTATCAGAGCTATCATAAGTGCTTTACAACCATCTGGGAAGCTTTGTTACCTGTGAGTTGAAAGGTCATGTTTAAAACTGAATTTCATATTTTTCTGAAGCTGAATGACCAAACAGACTTCAGGATTCCAAAAGTGGGGGTGAATGACAAGTTGGAAGAGGTTGCTAATGGGAGGATGGAATTCAAATTCAGAATTAGCTGGAAATATTAGTTTAAAATTACCATAAAATTCAACAAAACCAAGTGCGCAATATTTAAGAAATACTAATGCATGAGGAGAAATGGAGGAAGTCTGTTTCGACAGAAAAAAAAATACAGAGTTTATAAGGAAGCCTGGAGTCAACAAAATGATGCCATGTTAGAGAAAGGGATCATCATTCTGAGATGCATTAATAAAATGTAAATAATGAACCCTAGCAGTGCTGCAGAGACTTCAGCAAGAATATGATAATCTCTTTGGAGTATGGTTACTTAAGAAGCTGCAGACAAACTGGGGGGAGACTGACAGAAAAGGAGTTCAGCAGCCATAGCCTCTGAGCAAAACCAGAAAGGATCCTGTGGGTTTGACTCAGGAAACAGCAGAATTCTGAGGCTGGTAGGAAAGAAAACTTTCTTTAAATCCATAAAGTTTGTTATAAAGGTGATTGATTTGCTGCCTTTATCCACTTGAAAATGTATTTGTTGTAGAGAAGAAAACCTGGAAGCAAACTCTTGTTGAAAACAGATTCTTCTTTCATTTGGAAGTTTATATGCCAGAAAAGCTGAGATAGAGCTGTTTGGGCAGCAGAGAAACACTATTAAAGCTTTTAATTTACTTTCCTCTTATTCCTACTTATATTCATGAGAATTTTCACTAAAAATCAAAACATTAAATAAAAAAATTAACCCCTCAACTCCCTTTTATCTCTATTAGAGCTTTGTGAAGTCTGAACAAAACTAATAAGATTAACCAGAAGTCAAAGTATTCATTGATCAAAAGACTGCTGTGTTGCCCTGTCACACTAAAAATTATAAATTCCCTCCAGCCTCACTGAAGCAGATAAAAATAGAAAGTGTGAGGGTAGGGGGAGCATAAGGGAATCCAACCTTTGCCCCTAGGTTTTGAAAAATAAATGAGAGAAGTAGCTCATTTCTATTCTTAGCCACTCAAGGCTGCCAAAGGCAAAATTTTAGCAGACTTTGTATCAGTGGAAAATCCATTTATAACTTGCTTTGATTTCTGTTCCATTTCCACACTAGGACAAGAAAATGATAAGCTATAGCTACATCATAAAATCAAAATTTTGGGGGAATTCCTGTAATGAATTGCCACATATTTGAAGATATGCTGTTTTGCTCACTCAAGCTTCTCAGACTTTCAGTTACAGTTATGGAATAAATAGAAAGCCATTTCTCCAGCCTGTTCTTTAAGTTTCTTGAGACATACACAGAGGTGGGGAAGGCAAACTTTAATCTTGCATCCCATTTTTGCAAGTAATTGAGGCTTTGCTCTGGCACACTCCCAGCCCTGGAGTGCTCTGCTGTTTCTCTGTGTATGTGCTTCAGATGAGGGTGGTTATAGGCATGATACAGGATGGGAACCCAGAGTCAGTCAGGGAACAGACAGGCAGGATCTATTGGGAGAAAACCTGTTTTGAAGTTCACACCACTGAATTTCATCTCCCTTTTCTAACTTGTACAGGGAAGGAACATTCTTTGGTTTTGTTGTATATTCTAGAAGAACGAAAACATCTTTTCAGGGATAATGTTTCTTTCAACAAAATTGTATTTTCCAATTAAAATTGTTTGTTATGCTGAATTTCAACATGCTCTTGTAATAACATTTAGACTGTAAAAAGCGTTTTTATTTTGTCAAAACACTGTATAAACATCAGCAAGATTAGATTAGTTTCTACAAAATTTTTCCATATTTATTGAGGGTAAAATACTTTCACTTTCATGATGTAGCCGAAGAAATGTTCTCTGAAGCGGGATGGATCTGAGGAACACTTGGTGACAAAAATGAGCACTTTTCCTGAATTCAGGTATGTCCCAGGTCACCACTGTGGCAGGTGCAGAACCCTTTGCTGACAAGAGTTCCTTTAACACAGCTTTTGGCTGTGATCCCAGTAGCTGCTCCCTGACACCCATGGAAGGATTAACAGGGGACCATTTAAAGGGCAAGGTGAGAACCTGGAGAAATTCCTCTGTGGCTGTTAAGAATGAGGAGAAAATAATAAATGTCTTAGCATTACTCCAAGGTAAAAGACACAGATTTTCTGTACAGTTGGTTCAGCAAGGTGGCAAAACAATACTGAGTAACCCACCTAAAATCCTACAGTTAGGGAAACATCTGATTATCTGCCTTGGTCTCCACTGATGACTGTAGCAGTCCATCAAGTCACCTTTTACAGAAAGAAAATTCATTATCTAGTCAAGGAGTCCTTTGTCCCTACTGGGTACAAGAGCCTACTGATGTGCTTAAATAAGAGAAAAAAACACTCTAACCTAGATCATAACCTGTAAAAGTATGTTGGGACAGGGATCAGAGTGAGAACAAAGGCGTGGAGCCCAAATATCCATATAGATCTGCTAGTGAAACCTTCTAGTGACTTCACAAAAAGCTTCAGAAAGTGGTGTTTTATCAGCAGGAGACAGGGCTATTTAATACTTTTTCCCAGACTGACTTTTATTCTGGACATTTCTCCTAAACCTTCCACAGACTTGTTAGAGAAAAAAGAAAAAAAATCTGACTATAAATATTCATCAGTTTGTTATCTATTTAATATCCTTAAAATCTTCATGGAGTACTCAGAGGACAGCTACTGTGCTAGAGTGTTTTTAAGAAAGAAAATGTTGAAGCTCAGGAAGATGAATAATGTCATGACATTTCTGTGGCTAAATAACTGATCTGGAGGGGATATGCTTTTATTTTTCTGCTCAGATACTTAAACTCAGCTATTTCTAAATGAAGTTTTCACTAGAACTTTTTTCCTAAAGTCTGTGAAAAAAGTAAAAGCAATTATGTGTTTGAGTACTTTGTAATCTATAGGTGTAAGAAAAAGTTGGAAGAAACTAATTTCATTAACTGTTCTAAATTAATCTTTCTTTTCCTCCCAATGGGATGATTCTCCTTTAGTGGTTTTTTGGCCAAATGTTCATATTGTGACTCAAGATTAGAAGGAAGAGATGGAGAAGCTTCAGGAAGCAATTATCTAAAGTGGAAACAAGAATAAGAAAGAAAATATATCTTATAGCTTGTGATATTTCGGAAACTGTTCTACAGGAGAAGTAGATAAGTCTGCAAACAAGAACAGAGGGAAATTAGGTTTTCTGCTGCTTATGCTTTTCCCTGCCCTTACTTTGTGCTCTATTTTCTCTAGTCATTATTTTATAGTTCTGTTTCTTGTCAGTTTATTATTGCAGTTATTAACATTTCAGGTCCTTTGGATAGCTGGGATGTTCAGAGGAGACTGAACTGAGCTTGAACTTTGGTTAACATTTTTCAGAGCCAAGACATTCCAGAGCTGTGTGGGGTAGTGGTAACAGAGTGATTGCATCGGCCGATGTCCTTCCATCTGCCCTCTTAGAAAGCCTGTGTGCATCCCAGCCTTAAGATACTTATTCATTGAGGAACAAATATTATTATTCTGGCCAGAACACCAGGTTTTATAACTTTTTTTTTTCTTTTCTTTTTTTTTTTAATCAAATAGCCACTATATCAAGTTTATCTTTAGCATAATCAAGGTATTCTTCACAGCCTTACATGAAGTGAAAACTTTGTACTGTACATTTTAAACAAAATTACATTTGATTTATACTTATTGTGTAGTGGGTTTCTAAAAAGAATACCGAAAGAGATCTGTGGAAATGAGTTGCATCACCCTAATCATGCAAATGAGTTTTGACCCTGGGGAAATAAAAAACCAAAACAAGACCCCAAACCCTTTAAGAAGCAGCTTCATCATTCCTTTCATTCTCATTTGCTTTTTGATCTCACTAAAGCTTCTCAGGTTACTGAAGCAAAGCAGAACTTTTGATTTGCAAATCCAAATTCCTATAAAAATAATAAAAAACAAATCTTTAAAATATGCCTTCAGCACAAAGTTTATCATGTTTTGTTTAAAACATATACCATGAAGTGACAGAGACAGCAGTGCCTGATTGGTCATGACATGAAGCTCCCAGCTGCACAAAACATTTTGGTAGGCTGGCTGGCTCCCCCTGATTAGACCTGACAGATTATTAGAATAGTAGTATTTGATGGACCATGAGAATAGGAACTCAGATACAATTTCACTGTAAAGGACATCACTATCTATTGTGGCTTCATTTTATTAGTATTTTTTTCTCTTTCCTAGGCATCTTTTCATCTTCTTCCTTTTTGGTTTTAGCAGGGGGATTTTGTTGGTGTTTCAGGGGGTTTGGGGGTTTTCCTTGTTGTTTGTGTCCCTGGTACTCCCTTTTAGCAAGCTGACAGCTGGCAAGGTAATATCTTGATCATCAGTATCACTATGAGATGTAGAGGAGTACTGAACACCATCCCATTTTCTGTACTTGAACTATCAGGCTCATTTTATATCTACTGCAAAGAACAAAATTACCCAAAATGCAAAAGGAAATCAATAAGAATAACAGCAGAGACTTATTTTGTTGTGTGTGAGAACACTGGGAGGTATGACAGGTATTAAGCTTTAATTTCCATTCACCGATAAGGAAATAGATGCACAGAGCCTTTGGAACAAACAGTACATTTTTAAAGTTGTGAGAAAATGTCGAGTAAAGCAGTACGAGTGTATCCTTTACGCTCTAACCAGTCTTTTCTCATTTATCCATCATAGCGTGCAAGTGCCCTGGCAATCAGGGGAATGGCAGCTCTGTGGAATGAGGACACTGAGAGAGGGCGCTGGAGAAGCCTGCCGTACCTGTGCACCTTCGACATTGCGACCTTGCGGTTCGCTTATGGATTTTTCTTCCCAGCACTTCCTCTCAGTGCCAGATTCCAAGTTTGTTCCAAGTGATACACCTTCCTATCAGGTGGGCTGACAGGGATCATTACTGTAAAAGTTGCTTCACACTTCTTGTTATTATTCCTATTTCCTTCTTTAACCACAACTTATCTGCCAAAGGGAAGCAAAATGCTCTTTTGCATAGTAAATAGTTAGGCATTGTGTATAGAAAGAAATTGGATGTTACAAGGCAGTGGTTATAACATAAAACGTAGGAACAAATGGATTCAGGTTAAGACAACCTGCATTACACTGTGAGCAATGAATTTCCCACTGCAATTAAGCTCTTTTGATGTGCTTTTACATGCTGCATTTCTCTGTGTAGGAGGATACAATGTTCAGGATGGGCATATTTAAATTTTTATCTTATTTTATAGCTGCAATAAATGAAATGTTAAATCGTTGAGAATAAATGTGTCCTTTATTGTTTTAAAGAGCCTATAGCACTTAACTTTGGCTTTACAGATTCCCAAGTGGAACCATGGCTGCAAAAATAGGAGAAACACAAAGAAAATTCATATATAGCATAAAGATTCTGTGATCTGAGATATTCATCCATAGTTGTTCCACTTACCAATAATGAGCCAGCTTGAATGTGAGGCAAGAGATGGATTAGGTGACCTCCCTAACCAATTTTCAATTTTCTTAAAACCTCACAGTATCCAAACCTGTATTGTGCAGCACAGGACTGTATGTTTTATGCACAAATATTTTGTCTGTAGGGTTTCTATGGCTCACTGTTGAGCTGAAGCTTTTCTTCTCCCCTCTTTACCACACCTTAAGAAAGAGCTTTGTCTGTGAAGAGTTCCAGAGCAAAAATGAAGTGTAACAGAGTTGAATATTGAGAAAACCTCTCACTGTATTTAATTTCACTTCCAGTTTTAGGCAGTGTTTGCCTATGTTAAAATGGTCCTCTGGCTTAAACTAGCCCCAAATACGTTGTAGGAAACCAAAGCACCAACATCTTTATTAATGATTCATGGTTACATAAAATCCAATGACTCATTCAAGGTGAAAATTTTCATGGGACAGAAGCATTTGCCATCAGAAGATAGGTATAAATACAGTCTTTACAAATGCCAATTCCTTTGGGGTTTCATACCTGTTGTCTCACATGAGCAAAGAAGTTGTTTAGTGTCTAATTAGACCATCCATTCAGACCATCTTTTAACTTTAGAGCTGCAGCACCTCGAGTTATTGAGTCTCCTTCAAAGAAAGATTGTGGAATCAAGAGCTGTCACTGCCCAGATCAATGTAAATTTATCCATATAGCCTAAGGATACAGTAGCCTTTAATTTGTGTATCAGTCTTTTCCATGACTGAGTGTTTTTCAAAGACAAACCATTGCACACAGTTAGTGCCTTGATTTGTCCCTGTCCAAGGAAACCTGCAATACCTCTTTAATATTTCTACCAGCCCTGCTAGACAGGCCAGTTCCTTGCAGGGCAGCTGTGTTTGCCTCAGATTGCAGTGCTATTCAGGATGTGTTCAATTTTGCTACATCCAGTCCTAACTGTGAAGGATCAACAAAGAAGAAGCTCTTTCATCACTGATAATTAGTGGCATGTGAAAGAGAAAAACACCAAAAATGGAGATAAAAGATAGCAATACAAGCACCAAAGAACAAAGCACCTTCATGATTTGGAATATTAGCCTAATGGTATTTTTAGTCTGATTTCTGGGCTTAGTAGGGGCAAAATGACAGAAAAATGTTTTAAAGAAAAGCAGTCTGTGACAGGTCTGGGGATCTGTGCCCTGTAGTGGTCAGAGGCCTCAGCAATTCTTTGCTGAAGCCCTCAACACCCTACCCCTCCTTCACACATGCTGAGGGCTGCGGCACAGAAAGGAGGGATTTTTCTATATCCCCATCAGTGAACATGCTGCTGCCACCTCTCTCAGTGCCTGTCCTTCCAGCTTTGGCTGCGGCAGTGCAATGCTTCTCCCCATGCTCTGATCAGAAGAGAGGCGAGTTGGACATGGGAGAGCTGCAAACTGATGTTCATCACTCTGGGAGTGTGCTGGGGGCATCAGCACAACCTGCTGTCTGTGGGTTTGGTTTCTTAGTTGGGCATGGCTGTTATCACCCTAGAACTTGAAGACTCTGCAAGGTCTATGGGAGATTCAGAGAAGGTGAACATCCCTAAAATTACTGCATATACTCATAAGTTCTGGGTTGTTTTCATGAAATAGTGAAAATCAAGAGAAAAAAAGTGGGAAGTTATGAGGTCTGATTTTCAAGATGTAGAAAGTCACTCTATGTTAATATTCCCATCAGCATAACAACATACTGGCTCAGTGATGTTGCAGTGATTAGTTAATATCTGTGCAACTCTTCAAATTTCCAAATCCTTATTCATCACTCTGTTCCACCAGTTTTATGACTTGGTGCTAAAAATCACTGCCAATTGCTATAAAAGTGATCGATATCACTATTAAAGCATCAATATTCTTCCTGCAATCACTCACAGAGGATGAATATCCAGAAAAATTTTAGGATCAAAACAGTTAATAGGGTGGATAAATTATTCAGAGATGCTGACAATGATGTTCTCCTGTTAATTAATAAGATATATCTAGGGACTTCCAATTGTCTCCCTGAGTAAGCTCCACTTTCAGCTGATGCTAAAAGCTTGTTATAGAATGGATGGGCTTTTCAAATGTGTCATTAAAATATTCAGATTTTCATAGATGATATATATTTATATTTCTTTGGGAGAAAAATATAAAAGCATTCTTATGTCTTTTTAAAAATTATTATTATCTTTATTTTTTTAAGAAAAGGAGCCCGAGGCTGAGAAAAGAAAGAAAAGAAGGGTGAAGCATATTCATATATTGTTCAATGTAAATCAGCTGTCACCACTCCTTAGAACCCCAGCCTTCAAATCTTTGAAGTGCTACTGCAGTTTCAGATCTGGATGACTTATCCAGGTTGTAGCTGGTGCTTGCAGGTCCATGACTTCAGGTCATGGTGGTTGTGGAGGATGTTCTTGGCCCAGAGCAGAGCCCTGCTGTTCTGCCCTAGGGTTGGGCCCAATGGTTCCTATTAAAATTCCTGCTGTTCAGGAGACCAAGGAGACCAACAACAGATGGATGTGTCCATGTCACTAGGACTGGGATGTGGACACACCACACATCACATCTGTGACTTGTCCAGAGAACAGGGGAGGAGTGCACTTCGAGCCTGCAGCATTTATTTTCTTCAGGCTTACCGAAACCCACTGCAACCAAAAAAACCCCAATTCATTTTCCTAAGAGGCCTTGCCTCTGGAAGTATGGTGTGCAAGGACATAAATAGTGAAAATTTTACTGGTGATAGAAAGAAGCAGTTCTCCAACGAAAAAACTTAGTTTTGACTATGACTGCCAAAATTTTAGCACAAAGTTACAGGAGTCATGGAGAAGAAGGAGGAGGAAAAGATACCCTCCTAATGCAAGCCTATACACAACACCAACAGAGAAGCAACTTCTCAGAAGGTGGCCATGGGAAAACCTCACTAACACTAATCACCACTGAAAGGCTTTGTTTATGTTCTCCATTTCATTTTACATCTGAGAGCCACATGGTAAAAAAATAAACTATTCCGTGTGATTGTTTTGTGCAGTGCATGCTCAACTTTCGATATATTCTTTTTCTTTGTTGGGAAGTGATAATACAGTCATTGATTAATGTGAATTCTTGCAAATAATATTTTTTAAAAGGGAGAAAGCTTGTATATGTTTCAAAGTGCTATGGAAATGAATGTATTAAAAATATTTTCCCTTTATTTTAAGAAAAGCTATGGCAAAGGATATATTACCCTGTAACTCTGAAAGTAATTTTCAACACACCATCTACACTAAATGTATTAATAAGTTCCCTAAGGTGAGTGTCATGCAGAACACAGATAAATGTAATTGCTGTTTTCAATTTTTAAGGCTTTTTAGATTTATTGCCTAAAATGTTTGCTTCTTATTTTCATGTCATTAATTTTGCATGTTTCTCACTGTCAACCTATACCAGGTAAAGACTCCAAAACATTCTGAAGAACTTCTAAAGAATACAAGTGAATTTTCTATTTGAAGTTTATTTTAATCTTCAAATAATACATGCTTTGCTTTTAAATTAAATCTGGATTGTCTTCTTTTATTAGAGTACCACCCAAACCACAGAGTTAAAAAATAAGGAATTTATAGCCTCAGTTAAATGTTTTTGACATTGAACATGGAAAATTATGTAAATTCTTAACAATTAAAATATATCTTTTGTTTGCATTTTGAATGAATTAGAAAAATCACTGCTCATTTCCATATGAATAGATATTAATAGATAATAAAGTATAAATTTATAGTGTAGCAAAACTACCCATCCTCATGATCCCATGGATCTTAAAGCCAGAATTAGATTTGCTCTTTGAATCTTCTCACCATTCTATGAATAAATTTCCCTACCTGGCCATTCTCAAGATGATGCTTTCAGTAGGAGAATTCTTAGCTTTCTGGTAATGACACTGAAAAATTTTTTCTTCTCTTCCTGTACATTCTGCACTCAAATTGAAAGTGGTTTGGTCCTTTGCTTACATCTCTGCTGCCTCAATCAATCCAGCTTTCTGGAAATCTGAAACTTCATCACAGACTCACATCCACTCCTTAATCATCATACTATTGACAAGAGGCTCACTTAAGTGCGGAAGATACAATTTCCATATAAATTAACCTACAGTGCTTCAGTAGGACTTTTAGTACTACTTAACTCTTGCAGTGTTTAATATGAGTGAAAAAAAAAAAAAAAAAAAGGAAAAAAAAGTGTCCCGATCATGTGATTTCTTGCCACGAGGAAAAGAAAGAACATCTTGTGGACTGCCTTACCGTCTTGTACATTGTCACAACTACACAACATGAAAAACAAAAGCAAACCCCTTGATTAATAGCACATAAGATGGTATTTCTACTATGGTTTACACATTGCAAGTGTAATGTATACTTGAAACATCTGGATGTTGCATGTGCTAGTTCAATCTCACATGGAAGAATAAGAAAAAAGTATGCAAAAGTGAAACAGCGCAGTGAAAAATGATCTAGTTGCTCACTACGTTAATGTAAGAGACGGTTCGAGATTCATCTGCCTCACGGCCATCGCCCAGGACAGAGACTGTGGGACAGAGACTGAGACCCTGGCCCTGGCCTGACTAAGGTGGGATGCCTGTGAGAAATCCTGGCTCTGACCTGAGCATTGCCTGCAGGGTGGCATTGCCTGCGCCCTGGGATGTCTGCCAAGTACTGCCTGCCCCTGTTGGAGCTTGCCAAGCATTGTCTGGAGACCTGCCCGGTGCCGGCTGCCAAGCATTGTGTCCACTGGACCAAAACCCTGGTGCAGACCACCGTGATTACAGGACACAGCTTTGCTGCCGAGAATGTCCTGTACCCGCTCTTACCTGCTGTTGACATCCACTGTAACAGGACAATGGTTACCAGCTTTCCCCACCTTTTTGGCCAGGATCCCCTCGCCTCTGAAAAGACTATAAGGACCCTCAAGAATTAACCAATTTTGAGATCTCCCCATGGAAGACGACGGATCCATTGGCAGAGGACGACGAGGACTCGTCTCTCCGTTGGTAGCTATTCCCCCCCTCCTCCTCTACTCTTCCTTTTCTTTCTTTTTCTCTTTTTCTCTTCTTCCCATCTATCGCATGATTGATGTAATAAATAAGTAGTGCTTTGATTCAATTTGAGTTTTCCCTGTATTTTTGCACCCTGAGATCAGATAACGAACCATCACGACCCCCGCTTGCATTGAGCGGATCGTGACAGTTAACGATGCTGATGCAACAGAAAACACTTCCCAGGCATTTGAGACTCCAAGACCCACTCCTCTTGTTTTGTGGACCAGTCTAACTTTCTTTGCAGGTCCATTCTCAAGAGTTCCAAAAATTCATCAGCTGAAGACCAAAGAATCAAAGCTGCTCAGTGGCAGCTTGGCAAAGGCTGTGAAATAACACTTCATGACAGGGCAAAATCAAGCTTATAAATGGAAGCAGACAGAGTAGAAGTATAGATGCAAGTTCGTTAAACCAGGTTTCTTCACCACAGTTTGGAACATTGTCAGGCTTGTTTTAGGTACCTTTCCTCCCAGATCAGACAAACTACTCTCAGACAGGCGTGCAGTAGCTGAGGTCCATTTGCTCTCTCTGATGAATGTCTCTGAACTTTTCTGCAATAAGGCTTGCCTGTTTTCTTTGCCAAAATTCCTTCCTTCGCACTCTAATCTAGGATGACACAATATCTACTGTTGCTCTTTGCCAGCTTCAGTTGCATGGCAGCTGGGAGGTGCAGTGTGCTGATATTATTAATATAATTAATTACAGAATTACATGATGGAGTGCTTTAATTTCCCCCTTTCATCCTTTTCTCTCAACCCTGCCCTATGCCCCATCATTACCCTCTAGCATTTGAAACCTCTTAATGACTTCAAAGAGCTGCATAATAAGGTAGAGTTTTTTCCTTCATAGCATGTTACCCCTCTCTGCCCCAGATTAGAGGTCTTACTGGAGGTCTCTTTCTGTGTGATTTGGAAAATGTGTAAATAGACTCCTAATACCCTTCATTGAGAAGGTCAAAACAGCTCACATCACTGCTGATGGACTAAACTGTTAGAATCAGGCTCTCAGAAACCACCCAAATCTGTGACCACTTTCTATCGAATATTCAAGGGGACTTTATTTACAAGAGATTATCTTCCTTGACCCTCTAAAGTGTCTTCCGCATCCACTATGCAGAGCTCTGGCATGTCATGTCAGCTTTAATGAGTACATAATTCACACCCACCTGACACTGCCAGGGTGATGAAAATGGATCTGGGTGTAATTTAAAACAATGTCCCTTAGCTTCAGGTAATTTGGTACTAGAATTGCTTAAATCAATATTTGAACAGTATTTAAGCTTAATTTTGTATTAAACATAAAGAAATACAGAGTCTGATTCACTTCAGACTGGATGACAATATTTTCCTAGACATATGCCCTGAGCCAGAGTTACAAAAAATTAATACATACCTTCAGCTGAAATATTTCAGCATCTAAGCCATATTTATTCTCTCTTGTAAAATACATAATATTCAGTTTTAGCCAGAGATATTTCCTTGAGTTCAGAGGGCTTCAGTTGAATGAGTGAGGTGAGGTATAACACCTCGATGGGAAGTATTTGGCAGTACTCTCCATTAGACATGGACAGTCTAGCCCTTTGAAATATTTGGCTGGATTTGCAAAGGTGATGAATGCCCACAAGTCTACCTGAACACTGTACACAGATCCTCTGTAAAAGTCAAACAAGTGGCAGATATTTGAAAACTCAGGAGCTGCGAGAAATTACCTGGTACGATATGTGCATACAACAAGGAGAAAGCCCAAGAGCATAACTATTATTTGATTATGACAACCAAAAACCCAAAGTTAAATTTCACCTTGCACCCTGCTGAACTTTATTTTGCAAAACCTGCTCTCTGAAGGGCCTATTTCTTTTTTACTTCTTGCCAAATGTGAAAATAACCACAATTGTCAGCTTTCAGACCAAGAAGAAAATCTCCATTCTTGTGGGTGTTTGAGGTAGAAATAGACAGATATTGTTTCTCATATTTATCTTTAACCATGGCTGTGGGCATGAGAAAAGATGTAGCTCCTAATTTGTTTCTATGCTGTGTCAATAAAAATATTTTTAAATCATACTACTGGTACCCTTTTATTACTTTATTATAGTAATATAAGTCAAACCAAATAAAGAACAGCCAGTGGCTTGGACTATTTGTCCACAGAAAAGAATGAAAACCATCAAGCCTTGTGTGAGTTATCTGGCCATGTAATCTGGAAAACAAGGACGGTTTCTGCTCGTGTCTTTGTCCCTTCTTTGACCCCTGTACCAGACAGACTGAGGGAGTAAACAAATTTACTTTTTCTCAGCAAGAGTATCAGGGCAGCTTAGAAGAGCATTGTTTTCTTCTCCTCTTATCAGAACAGTATTAATTACAATTCTGAGGAATAAAAGGAAATTATGGCTCCTATCTTTGATGTTGGTGAAGAATTCGCTGAGAGGGGATCAGCCTTGTGTCTACATGACCAATCTAGCCTGATAAATATCAGAGGAGAACCCTTAAAAATGGATCCCAAAAGGGAGGTTGCAGATGGCAGATGGAATTTTATTTAACAGTTATGTATATTAAGACTGGGAGAACATTTTGAAAGGAATATACTGGAGTAAGGGATAAATTCTGACTTACATGCACAGTTTCATTTACTTTGAAGACTGCTGCATGTCCAAATTTCCCAAGGATTGGGTATGGACCTGTTCCAAGTGATAACTGTTTCTTAAAGCAGGAGGCCAGCACTAGACTGAGTGTTGTTGTCACTACTATCCAACCCCTCAAAGCCACTGGGATACATAGATAAGAAGCTGGTATGAATGAATCACTGAAGGAAAATTACAAGTCAAAGAAGAAATTGCATTTCAGAGTAGTTGACTTTCCTTCTGACGGAATGAAAAACACTACAACAGCAGATGTGCCAGCAGCATGGAAAATGCTGTTAATGCTGCAATACCAACATTTGCTTTGCAAAGAGGCAGTGTGGCCTCCCATGCGTGGCTGAGCCTCCTCAGCTGCCCTTTGCTAAGATTTGGTTTTGTTCTGTGCTGCAGGCAGGCTATCTGCTTCCTCAATAACACAGCACTAAATTCACAATTGAACACTGACTTTTGCTGGATTAGAAGCAAACATATACAGCTTATATCACCCTTTGAAAAAAGGCAGGAAAGTCCTGCAGACAACATGCTCTGGGTGGGTGAGGACTGCTTTTCAACACAGAAATTGCTCCACACAGTCACACATCTCAATGAGACCAGCAAAGGTGCTGGATTTGAGACAATGGGTGATGCAAGCTGCTCATGCTGGGCACAAACCTTCCATCTGTTGAGCAGAAAGGCCACATTGCTGCTTCATTACCCAGTTAGCAAGATCAGCCACTTTATCAGCTGCTGTTGCTGTTCAGATAGTCTCTGACTCCAGATCTAGCCTGTCATTATGTCTGCACAGCTCCATCTCTTTTCTCTCAGCTAATCCAAACAATTGAAATGGTAAAGACCTATCACTGCTGACAATAATTATCTCAGTTTGATTTGGTTTTGGTTTGGAGTTTTTCTGTTCCTTCTTTTCTTCCCCCTTAGGACCATCTGCTTGATTTACTTGTTCTCTAATAAAATTGAGTTTTAAAGAAATTGTAGGACCCCTGCATTGCCAGATAATTGCAATTTTCTTCAAATTAATAACCAGGTCCAGAGAGTACAATTAGGAATTAAAACTGTGGCAAAAGAAATGTTCCTGATTGTGTAGCTTTTTGTTAAATAACTGAGAAGAAATAGGCAACATAATTATTAGAAAGCAGCTGGAGTATTGGTTTTGCTTTGCATCCACTACCACCAAGAAGCATTGACTGTGCTGTGGGACTTGGAGTGGTACGGCCACAATTCTCCTTGGTGATCTGGTCTTTTCTGTTCAAAACAGCTGTAGGATTTCTTTATAATTGAATAACTTATTATTCTATGTTACCAGGTTGGCATTGACCTAATTCAGCTCTTGGCTTAGGGATGTGATAAGTACAAGGAAGGGAATTCTAAACCATCTGTAGGCTGTTGCCTACTCACTGTGAGGGACTGACTAGAAACAGGAAAATGATCTTTTAAATATATATTTACAAGTATATTATCCTTACTTTCAACTGGTTTTGTTTGTATCTTATACATATTGTATAGTAGTCTGGTTTGTTTCGATGATTGATTTTGTGGTATTCAGCCACAGAATCCCAGTTAATTGAGATGTGCTCACTAAATTCACATCAGAGATATCTGGGACTTTTGTCTGCCAAATCTGTTATTGACCTGCTCAGATGCAGGTGGAGAATGAAAGTCATGTTCCTGGTCAGAAAGCTTTTTTCATCTCTCCTCAGCTCTGCTTTGGATGCCCAGCTGACCACAGCACTCACAGCCCATAGACAGAAGATCCAGGACAGCAGCAGCAGGAGTTCCAGTCACCCTTGTGAAAGGAACATCTCAGAATGCCTGTTCTGGACTGGCTGCAGACACGTGCCTTGGGTTCATGACTTGGATAGGCATCTTTGCAAAATGACAGAGCAGCTTTGGGCTCCTTCCACCTGCTGCCCAGAAGCAGGCTGCAGGAGAAGGATTAAATTTCAAAAAGACCTGGTTTCACATCTGATATTTCCTGGCCATAGCAATTGGAGCACATTATATTCCAAAAGCTTCTCTAATTTAGACTTAATTTCTTTGCTATTGCAATGGATGAAAAGGGACACCCCGTTACACCTGACTTACAGTAGCTTCTTCTTCTCATATGGGTAGCAATTGCTGTTATTTTCTCCCATAAATTCTGATTTTCTATGGGAGATGTTAACCCAAACACTTTATCTTTTTATGCTGTGGTCATATCTCTTTTTCAAATCTTATCTAGAAGTCAATGAACTTGAAGGACATACTCCAGTAGAGAATATTAGAATTCTCCCAGGGCACCTTTATTGCAATTATTGTTACTATCAATTATTTGGGTTCTTTATTCTGATTAACATTATATTAATTTAAATTGTGCTGTTATGTTTTGTATCATGAACATCAAATAAGATAAATGAGTTATTAAAAGAAAATGCTCACTTCTGTTATTTGAATTGCAAGACATTTTGTAAAAATAAAACACCCTTTAACCAGGCTATCCAGACTTTGATCTTTTCTGAAGTGTCCATTTCAGAACTTAGCATGGGTTGAACATGTAGTCTATTCAATCAGACTGAATTATTTGGGCTTGTCTGCCCAAGGCAGCAGATTTAGAGTTGTCCTGTGCTTGCTCTAGGAATGACCTGGCTTCATGATGTACTCAAACCATCTAGCCAAGACTGAAGAAACTGGGTGAGTTGAACAGGTCTACCAGCTCTCATTTTCACTCCGATCTGATTAACAGGAGAGGGAAAGGAGAAGCAATCTCTGATATTTAATGGAATTTCTCACTGACTGGGAGATATAAATATGTTTTGTAGTTGAAAATATGTTTCATTGCTGTGCTTCTCTTTTTCTTGACATAGGTGAAAAAGCAAATGAGGATTTTTTTCTATCAGCTTTAAATTCATGTTTCTCAGCTCTGCGTCGCCCACCAATTTCCAAAGATGAAACTTGATCAGCCTACATGAAACTCAACAAGAGCAAATGCCAGATTCTGCACCTGGGGTAGATATAATAGCAGGCATAAGTATAAATTGGGACAGGAGTGCCTGGAGAAGAGCCCTGCAGAAAAGAATCTGGGGATGCTGGTAGATGGTAAATTTAATCTGAGTTAGCAGCGAGCCCTGACAGCCAAGAGGGCAATGCTCATCTGGGGTGTCAGACCACATCATGCTTGTCAGTGTTTCAGAGGCATTTGGACAATGCCCTTAAAAATATACTTTAATTTTTAGTCAGTCCTGAAGTGGTCAGGTAGCTGGACAATAGTTGTAGGTCCCTTACAATTGAAATATTCCATTCCATCCCATTCCATTCCATTCCACTTTATGTCCTGAAAGAGTTTCGTATTTATGGGCTACCTGACTAAGTTAAACTCTACTAAAGGCATAATGAGTCTCTCTATTAATTTGCAACTGGAATTTATCAGAATATGAATTTTAAAAAAATTAGTCTCTCGCATGGTTTTGCTTTTTTAAAGTCACTACCATAACTTGTTATTAATTTAACCTGTCACAATAAATACTCATGTCATAAAACGCCCTTCTGAAGGAAGGAAGGAAGGATGGAAGGATGGAAGGATGGAAGGAAGGAAGGAAGGAACGAACGAACGAACGAAGGAATGAAGGAACGAAGGAACGAAGGAATATTGTTGAGAAAGCATTGTACAATCTTTCCCTTTTTTGAACTTCCTTGATGTTTTCTGTGGAGACTATATTCAGTAACACTCAGAAGCTCTCAAGAGACAATGAATTCAACTGCTTTGATTCAGATTTTACATGAAACATGTCTCTGTTTATCAGTACAAAAGGATAGAATCAGCTTCTTACAGCAACACAGTACTCGATTAAAAAAGAACACAGTAATACTCCAGCCTGAGAAACACTGATGAATAATGAAAAAGCAAATGAAATCCAAGAAAGACAGAGTTTTTACACTAGGTTACCTACATGGGATTGCCAATAATCCAGGAAATGTTGAGGAAAATCAATGCTAAATGCCAAATTACACAGAAATTTCATGGCTTCTGCTCTTTGTTTTTGTCCACTGCAGTAAAACAATCAGATATGGCAATACATAACCCTATTAACCACACCAGAAGAGCTGTGTGCTCAGTTATGTCCAGAGAGACTTCTTTTAATGAGGTGTTTTCTTTTCTGTCTATTAAATGTTTACAGCCTCTTAAAGATGTAATGTCAGTAGCAAGAGACGTCAGTAGAAGATCAAATTATTTTCTAGTTCAATTCCTTACCTAATAACAGAGGCATAAAACACTGAAATGTGACTTCAGAAGTTAGAGGGGGAAATATGGCTCTGTTTCTGCTGCGCTGCTTTCTCCCAACACTATCCAGGGTGGCTGCAGCCAGCAGGGTTTGCACATTATTTCGTGGCTCCTCTCAGCATGGATAATGGCATGTCTGCACTAGAACTTGTTAAAGGGCAGATAAAGCTGCCACAATTCAGGTTAGCAGCTCAGGGACTGCATCTTTGAGATCTGCAAGAGCCAAAAATTCAGCTTCACCCATTCATATTGCCCATATTGTCCCATACTTTCATCCTCTCTGTACCAAACCATTTCAGGTCTGCTAAGTAGGACTGATGCTCATCCTTTAGGGAATCACCATCTTTCTGTCTCAGAATGGCTGTATTCCATCAAAATTCCTCCTTTGGATTGCAGCCACTTCTAAGAATTGTTTTTCATTTAAAGTTAATGACAGGTGCTAAAGCTGCATTTGCACCAGTGAAAGAAGCTCACACACTCTCCTGTGCTTGATTCTTAAGCAGCTGTCAGCAGTGGAGAAGCCTCCCTGGGGATGCCAGAGGTAGCAGGAAGATGTTTGAGCTATTAAGATCTGATTCATGCCACTGGCTGGCCAAGTGAGAAGATCCTGAAGCCTATATATATAAAATCCAATGAATGAAAAAAAATTCAACTAAAGAAAGGGAGAGGAGTTCCATAAAAATGCAGTATATGCATAATGGATTTTGAAATGAAACAAAACATGTATGAGAAATGTGAATCACTAAGCTGAGGGTGTGGGGGGAGGTTTTTTTTGTTTCTTTTACATTATTGCTGTGAGCAAGAAATCCCCCTGGAGTATTGAACTCGACAAAAAATAAAAGATTTTAGAAAGAAACTGGAAGATTGTTCAGTGAATATATCAAGACTAATTACTTCTAATTAAGCAGCTAGACAAGAGCATGAGATTGTGTACAAACACAGCTAGAGAAATATGCTGTTCTGATGTATGGACTGTGTGCATACAAGATGAGAACTTAAGAAGAATTATGTTGAGCAATTAAGGCTACAGTCAAATACTTAAGATAAACCACATGTAACAGTACAAAATGTTTAGTTGAAGGGCAGCTGGGGAGTCAATTAACCATACAAGATGTAAATTGTACAGTTAAGGGTAGCAAATATTCCAAATTCAGTTACATACGCAACAAAATTAGAATCAGTGGGGGAAAAAAATGACTAGAAGCAAAAACTGTATTTCTGAGGAGAC
Source organism: Chaetops frenatus (assembly GCA_013400775.1). Classification (NCBI taxonomy): domain Eukaryota; kingdom Metazoa; phylum Chordata; class Aves; order Passeriformes; family Picathartidae; genus Chaetops; species Chaetops frenatus. Next base: position 970,674 of record VZTR01003533.1, read on the forward strand.
CAGGCAGAAAATGGGAAGAGCAGTGAAAAAGTGTGTGTAGATATGGCAGAAAATGGAGAATAAGGTGTAAAATCAAACAGACCCCAAAGGACGGTGGACTTTCTGAGGGCAGGGGTGCAAACAGCTACAGGCAGCAGTTCTGTGGGCCTGCAGACCCATGTCCAGTGGGGTCACAGTGACAACCCCAAGGGACAAACCCCTGGACCCTGCATCATGTTCTGTGACTGGAAGGTGGAGCAAAGCTGGACAGAATTGCATTCTAAGACTAACTAAACTGAGGAGGAATGGGTAGTAGAATGGTATTGTAATAGCAGCTGTGTGCTATTAAAAGTATTTAAAAGTGATAAATAGAAATTGCATAATTGTCTGTAATAATGTGCAAAACAACACAATTTTAAATTGTTAACAGCAGTGTGTCCATTATTTGAACAGGTTATTGTTTTTTTGATTTTTTACTTTCTTAGCAGCTGGCTGCCAAATCAATATTATTGATTCTTGTACTGATTGTGTTTCAGGGCAGCATTCTGAACGGGGAGTGTTGGACTCTGAGGTACCAGTTACCCCATTATTATCACTTGCACAATGGATTCCTCCTTTTCAAAAGTGGAAATGAACAGCCTTTCACTCAATCTCACACTATTCCCATGCTGCAGCTCTAGATTCATGTGTCTCTTGTGTATCTTATCTCCAGGGAGGAGAAATCTGCTCTCAGCATTCAATATAATTGCAAGAGACCTGCTTTATCTCACTCTCTGGTACCAGGGTGCTGTGTCTATAATAAAAGTTTTGCAGCAGTCAATGCAGACTCACTCTCTCCTCAGATATATGTGGTCTGTGACACTCCAGTGAACAAATGACCTGTTCATGGGAAGAAATCTACCTGCATGGAACCCTTGATTAGTTTTGAATTAGCATTTTTATTTAAACAGATTATAAATTCAAAAGCATAAATAAATTTAAACAAAATTTTTGTCACAATGTTATTCCCACTTCGTATTCTCTCAGATGTTTGATTTCACAATAACAAAGTTACTTCTTCAAAGTTATTTTTAAAGAAACCTTTCCAGAAAAATAAGTAATCTTCATTTTCAATAGACTTGTCTCAAAAGTCAGCAAAGATGGGAGGAAAAAATGGTTTCTATAATCTCTATAATATTTCTGTGGACATTTCCTGTGTGAGTTCTGTCATTTTGAAAGATGAGAAGAAAATTGATCCAACATTACTCATTCTAATTTTGGCAAATTCCAAATTTTAGTTAGTAATTGTAGGAACTATCACTCAAAACTAAGATTGACATTTCATCATTCATTTTTCTTGCTGAATATTTTTCAAGATATATGGGAATGATGGGCTTGAGCATCACCTCACATATAATCAGAACTAAAAGTTCTTCAAAGTTAGTGCAAGCAAGAACTCACTGCAAATAATTGTGAGTAGTAGCATGTAAATGATTATCTAGAAATCCAGGTTAGTCTCTGGAAAAGGATTAAAACATTTGAAGATCCACAGAATTGTATGGCTTTTAAAAAATAGCATTGTTACAAGCTGGAGTTATTTTGTTGCCATGTAATTTTAATTTCACTTGTATTTTCAGGCTGGGTCATTGAATTAGATTATAGGAAGTTTCATAATGCTCATATTTCTTGGTGAAAACACATCTCCCTGAAAGGACATCTACAATGCTGCCTTTCAAAATTTCATCAGCCTCCAAGAGCAAATGTGCAAACAAGGAGAAAATGGTTTTAAAAGCCTGTGAATGCATTAGTTCCAGTGCTCCTGCAATTCAAATGTAAAGACTTCTTTTGTGTCTGGTTATTGCCATTATTCTTTTCACAGATTTTCTCATTATTTTCTACACATTTATTTTCTTTTGATCCAGCCCAACCTGCCATACAGTTTGATATCTGCACTGCTAGTGAATGTATATCTCTATAGTATCAGAAATAAAAATTTGAAGAGTATATGTTTCGTGCTAAAAAGTCACCCTAAGTCCTCATTAAAAAAAAAAAAATCAATCCTTTTAGAATAGATGTTTAACTAATTTCTTGCATTTATTCACTGCCTCCTCATACCTACATAAAATAGAAATTTACCAAAATTATTTGCACTTCTAGAACTCTGTGGAAATGCAATTCTAACACACAGGTTTCTGGAGACATTGAGAGAGAACAGGGCATTGACTAAAGATGAAACAGGCATTTCCTCCCCCATTGAAAGTCTTTGTGTTTTTATCAAATTACAGGAACATTTCACATCATTATCTCATGCTTCATTTTATCACAAAATCCTTTTATTGACTGCTTTTAAGCCACTTCCACTTTGCCATTTTTTATTTCCCCCCCTACTACCTGTTTAAGTTGCAACTTTGATTTTCTCTCTCTGATTTATCATGCTTCTTTTCCTTCCTTTTTACCCCCTGTTTTTAATCTGTTAGTTAAGGATCTGTATTCTGAGTCTTTGCTTTACAGTTCTGGTAGAATCATTGCTGTTGTGCAAATCTGAGTTCTGTGATAAACAAGTAGCAATTCATATTGCTTTTCCTACTGTTGCTGTGCTTTCCTGATAATGAAAAAAAAATCACTTTTGAAGAGCTTGAAGCCCCACTTATCATTTGCTAATGGGTACTCCATAAATGAGAATTGAAAGATTTGTCAGTGTTGGAGCATAAAATAAAATATTTTATTCAGGTAATTCAAATATTCCACAGCATCTTTAATACTGCTGATGCTGATAATGGAAAGAACCCAAATATAATTTCAGAGGTTTTTTACTTACTCTAGAGCTGGGCTTTCTTGACAGAGAGATTTGTGGTTATGACTACTCATCTGAAATATAAGAAGAGTTCTTTGAGATTCCCTAAATGGAAAATATCTCTGGCTATGAGTACCTAAATTTAAGTATGCAGTGGTTTCACATTCACCTGCTCGCCTGCTCACACCAAGTGAGAGTGCAGTGTAATGGTTTCATGAGAATAAGGATTAAGAGAAATGCAAAACAGGCCTAAACTTCAAAGATAAAAATAGTTTATTAACAAAAAAAACCAAAATCAAAATCAACCCCCAGGTGGTTTCTTCTTCCCCCCACCCCCCCCACCCCATCTTTCTCATCAACAACACAGAGAAACAAACTTAGAAAATCCTTGGTCAATTTACCACTCTTAAAATAGGCTTTCATCAGTCCAATTGGAAGAAGAATCTCTCTTGTCT
>VZTR01003533.1:974733-990288 GCA_013400775.1 Chaetops frenatus
TTTTGGTTTTTTTTTTCTTCTCTCGTTTTTTTTATCCTGTTAATAAATTATTTCTATCTTTGAAGTTTAGGCCTGCTTTGCATTTCTCTTAATCCTTATTCTCATGAAACCACTACACTGCACTCTTGCCTGGTGTGAGCAGGCGAGCAGGTGAATGTGAAACCACTACAAAGTAGGATACAGCCCTCTTCTGAAGACCTGAAATTTGTCATAACTTTGATGTCCTTTGTCAGGAAGTTTAGTTTAACTATCTGCCAAGTGAAAGTCAGACGTATGACACAATATGATCTCATCCTGTTGGAAAACTTCATCAATTATAGCCATAGTAAGAAGCAACCTAAAAAAGCAATTTAATTTTGCAATAGAGAAGTGCTGTATTATATGCCCCTGTAGAAAATTAGATCTCTTTTCTGCAAGAAACTGTCAAGAAGTCATTCATGCCGGGATTTTTCCACCACATTTTCTTCTGTCTACAGTTAAAATTTGTAGGCTTGTAGCCAGGCAATTGATGTAAGTTTCTAAGGAATTCATTTGTCTGTGTTTGCTGCCATTAGTTTCTTTAACTACGTTTTCATTAAACAAAAATTACCCTCCCCTCTATAATTTATTTCATTTGCAACTTGTTTGATTGCACGGCAACTAATTAAAAATTTGTATTTAAAAGTCACTAAAACTGAAACTTACCAAAGCACTCCTGTCTCTACACAGTACAAATTAATCACTTCCAAATTTTCCAGATAATTTCATTTCTTTCTCACTGCCCTATTCTGACTGATTAGCAACCCTTGTATCATACTGGACCTCTTTAAATCCGGGTGCAAAAAATCTTCCACTGAACTCACTTCTTCAGAGCAATATTCACATTTTTTCACTAATTGCTGCTACTGGTTATACAATTCTATGTCTGTTGTCAGCTCTCCAGCTTTGTCAATCTAAAATATTCTCATACACATTCTGTACATTCATACACATTCACACACATTCATACAATTCTGAGATTCACTGTTAATTTACTGGTGCCACCTTGTCCTTCTCCAATATCAGATTTCTCCAGCATTTCATCTGACAAACAGCTTCTGACACACCTGACAAAAACGTTCAATAACTTGCATGTCCTCTTTTGTTATATAAATGCCACCAATCATAAAAAACTTCCAAACCATATTGACTCTTCTATTCATGGAAATACAACCGCAGACTTTCTTTAAAGTTCCTGACTAAAAGTGTTATTCATGTGGCTGGAAACAGCAACAATTTTGACTTGAATAGCCAATCTGGAAGTGGAAATAATAAGCAATGAATAATCACTAGTCAAAGTAAACAATAGATTAATAATTGAAGGTTGAAATGTGTTTACATAAGCTATTGGCTGAATTATTACCAATGACAAATTATTTATCAAAATATAAAACAGGAATTTGTAGAAAGAACTAACGGCATCAAATAAATTATTCCTAGAAACTAATTCAACCATGAAACTTATTGTTGACTAATGCATTATAATGAACTACTGACATATTCTTGGATTCTTTGGAAAAAACCTAAAAACCAGAAAACTAATGGAATACCACATCTGATGTCCTAGTGAACTTGCTACTCAGTGTGCAGCATAAGTAGTAAATAAAATTGTTAGGATAAATCAAATGCAAATGAAATTGTTAGGATGCATAAAGACTGAATAGGAAATGAATACTGGGACGTTCATAACATCACAGTGTATATTGCTTGTGAGATATCACGACATTTTTCATTCAATTCCATAATATCTCAGAAAAGATACTGCTCAAGGTGAAGGGTGGAAAGAGGTTTGACAAAATACTATGCATAATACATGATGAAAACACAGTGATTTCCACAGAAGCAGAGATTTGTAAAATTGGGTCTGTTCAGTTAAGTGAAGACATGACTGAAAAAGGGGAATTCATGAAAGTAGCAGAAATTTTTGGTGAACATACAGAAAATATAAATCAGACATCCAGAACCTACTGTCCTCATATATCAAGAGGAAAGAGAGGGAGTTCAATAAAACAATATACAAGCTGAAGCTGATCAATAAAAATACTTTTTACATAGCTATGGCTGAGGTACAGAGCCCACTGACAGAAAATAATTACAAGAATAAACTTAGCAGTATTTATAAAAGGCAATTGACCTTATATTGATGTATGGGCTAGAGAAATATAGGAAGCATATAATCCTCATCCCTCAGCATATATACCAAGTATCAGTTGAGAAGTGATAGTAAGGCATTACTCAAATGGACAAATGATTCATTCTCCAGTGACTCTGTCTCTTCTATCCTCCCCAAGAATGGAAAAGAATTCGACTTCCACTCTTGCTCTGTCCACATAGCTCTAGGGAGGCAATCCAGAACCAAAATATGTGGCAGATGAAGCAAGGAAGAAGGAAAGCAACGACTCAGGAAGAGGTTGCTTTTAATGAATATTCTCCAATCTGATGTCAAATTATACACATTGATTTACAGGCCATGGCAAAACCAATTTTATTTTACCAAAAAGAAAATCCAAATTATGCTTACACAAAAGTACACATTATATAATCTAGGAAATGGTTTCAGACATTTTTTGTCACCTCTATTACACACAATTACAGAACAAAAGTGCAGGACATGACTAGTTTGTCTTTAGTAACAGTTTTTTATCTAAGGCACAAAATATCTGTTGTCTTTAATAAGTAATATCATATTTGATACATTCTCCTTGAAAAGGAATGGGTGGGATGCCTAATGCTCATAGTTTTTCCAGCTTATGTATTTTGCATATATTTTCCAAATTATCTAGTTATTTTTATATTAGCACTGTGACAATCTTTCCACTATATCCATTTCTTTGACAGGAAGAAAATTTTTATTTGACTTTGAAAGACAATCACTTTCATTTCTTCCCTTTTTTTTCCCCCCTTATGGTTACTTGTCTTTATTCCAGAATTGCTTCTAACATGAAAATATCTATTGCCTGTTGTATAATCTCCAGGTGATGGAGAAAACTCTCAAACTCCTGATAACTTGTAGTAATCAATCTATCTTGCACAGCAGAGCTCAAAGTGCGCCCATTTTGCAAAGGAATTCCCTGAGAGGAGAAGACAAAATTTTAGGGAGACAGCAACTTGGATGTATTCAGTCCCTTAATTTTAAGGGATATTAAAGAAGAAAGATAAAAGTCCCTAAACGGTATTCATAGGAACTTGGCACTAGGGGTGGGGAGAGACTGTACCATAAAATCATTTCCCTCTCAATCATAAGACAAATTGAGCAGGTTCCACAGAGCATCAGTTCCACTTTTCTCCATGCACCATAAGCCACAGATTGCTCATTGGCAGAGAGGAACAAACTGAGTGTTGTAGTAGCACCTCTTAATGAAAAAGCACTGAGGGAACAGGGCAAAGAGCTTAAGGGCATTGCCAGAGTCTGATGCACTCCCACCAACAGAGAACTTGTCAAAGGCCCAGACCTGCTGTGAAAGTGTGGGACTGACATGTTTCAATATAGAACTGCCACACTGCATTTCAAAATAAAATATCTCTTTCTCCCCTCCAATCCATTTCCTAGAACTGTGACTGTCAATCTAGTGAAAAAAAATCAATCCCTATGCCAGGTTACCCAAGGAGCCTGGAAATTGGCAAATTTCAAGTGATGTGTTTCATTTCGGCATTATAACAACTGTAACCATAGCATTTGTTGCATATTCCCATGGTTTAGTACCAAAAAACATGCAAAGAAATACAAGCAGGTATTAAATGTGTCTCTGTGGTGTATGGCATGAGAATATATCATCCCTGTAATACACTATGGATTAAAATCTTGAAGCTTTGTTCATTTGTGATATCATGTGGCTGCTTGATGACCTGTAAATGCAGCCAAAGTTTAAAGAAGCTTCTTTGGATGGTACTTCATTTATTGGAAGATTTTCACATTATAGCTGGTTCCAGATGTTAAAGTTTTGTGGGAGGCTAAATATCATAATGAAACCAAGTACTGTGTCAAAAAAACCCAAACAAACCAACAAACAAAAAAACCCCAGATGGGTGAACTAAGTTTGAAGTATTTTAGCTGATTGAAACAAACTTCCTTGTACTCTTTTGAATGTTAATTCTTCACATTACATCTGTCCAATATGGTGCTTTTTTGTTTTACTAAACAAAGTTTCCTTATACCATGTACAAAACATATGTTATTATATACTTTTTATTTTAACCCATTCTTTTAGATCTCTCCTGAGCTCACTCAGTGATTTTGCCAGGTGTGCTGTAAGACTACAGGCTAATTTCCCCACAGATCTATCTTTCATGAACTTACATTATTAACTAGATTGTGAAATGCCCTCCAGATAGCCTTCTGGTGTTGTGAACAAGTAAAGTTTATGATTCTGTCTCTCCTTTTAGGTTAGGTCAGGTCTGAGAAATAGTCTAACAGGGCTTCTCAAAGTGCCTTGTCACCCACCTAGGTACTACAGAAAGTTTTACTGATCATGTAGATGGTCAGAGTTTTGTTTGTGTAAAAAAGGTGTCAAGACAAGCCAGCACAGGAACCACCTCTCATAGAAGACAAGACATCAGTCTGAGAAAGACCTAAATATACCCAGTAATTCTGTTGCCAAGTCCCTGTTGAGTTCCCAGACTTTTCAAAGGCATCCAGAATATTCCTGGCAGAATTAAGCGCTGTTATTGTTTACTCCTTTAACAGTGGGATATTTTGGATGCCTTGGGACTCCTCATTTCAAGATCCTTTTCATCAGAGAAAAAGACAAAGTTTTGCACAATTTTCTGTTTCTCTGATTGATCATCACCAAAAAAATCACTGTGTATTACTAGGTTCAGTGCTCAGTCCATCAAGATTGCTCACATGGATGAAGACACTTTTAATTGCTCCTCTTTCCTTGCCTGTCTGAGTATTTTCCATGTGCTGTGGGACACAGAGGAGGGAAAGGAAGAACAGCAAGAGGGTATCACAATTTCCAGCTGTTTCCTTCTGATACCATTAATAAAACAAGATTCTCTTGCAATTATGTAACTGGGGGAAGAGGATGCTCTCAAATTTTAGTTTAAAATCTTTATTTACTTGCTTTATATTTCAAGCTCCCAAATACTGGGATTTGTTGTGGAGCAAAGACAGAGCTCAGCACTGGTACTTTCCAGCCCAAGGACTCCTCTACTACCACAGCAAAAACTGTCTCCAAGAGAGTGGGGAAAAGATACAGAGAGATACAAGAGTATATGGTTCCTGCTCCTAAAAACTCCTATATTGGTGTCTTTGCTGCAACCACAATTTTTTCCTACCCACAAAACTTGTGCCCTGACTTGTGCCCGGCTGCTACCTGTCATTTATATTACAGGAAAGTTAACAGCACACTGTATTGACTCCTTGTCCTTCAGCAATATTCAAGAGCCATTTATAAATGCTTACTAATGCTATCCCAATTCTAACTTCATTGTTTGTTCCATGTGTACAACTATATCTTTGCTTTACTATTTTCATCCATGCCTGTCTTCCATTGCAGCTGCTGTTTAGGACTTAGGGAGACAGAATATTCTACACGTCTATGTAAGGTCTGCTTTTTCTAGGTCCCATCCCACAGCAGTGCCCTGTAGCTTAATCACAACCTGGCAGACAATCTTCCTTTACCTGTAGAGACATCCCTACTTGCTGAGCCAGCTGAAGAGTGGGAAAACAAAATCATCTCGATGCGAGCTTGCCAGAGCACCTCTGCACAAAAAGCAGAGTGCTGCAACACAGGGTCTGGGCTCTGATGCCCAAAAGCCTCACTCCTGAGGACTCGAAGCCCTCAGGGACAGCTTGTCCAGAGGTAACCTCCTTCCCTGCAGGGACTAGGGGGCCCCACCATTGGGCGCCAGGTGATGCAAGCTTGCCAGAGGCTGCCCAAAGCCTCAGCTCGATGCACGAGGGGCCTGGCTCCTCACCGGGTGAGGAGCGCAGCTTATCCAAGGTCGTGGGTGCTGCAAAAGCCAGCTCAGCTGTGATGGTAAATCCAGGAGGTGAGGAAGAGGCAAAGGAGGCGAGGGGGCTCGAGAGATCGAGCTCCAGCAAGGTGTTCATTGTGGAGGTGTTGAAGCACCAGAGCCCAGAGCATGAGCAGGCAGGCTTTTCTACAGGAGGTGGGAGGGGGGAATAACATCCAATGAAGGGAAAGGGGAGGATTCAGGACAGGGAGATGGGCACAGAACTCAGCCATTGAGGGGTGTTGAGGGGAGAGGAGTCTTTTGAACAGACCAACCCAGGATCAACTGCCAAGAACTCTCTGGAAGGGGAGGAGGGGGCTGAGGGTGATGGATGTGGGAGAGAGAGGAGTCAGGGATTGACCCGAGGGAGAAGAATAGGGACTGACAGGGATGCTTCGAGAAACTGGTAGGGGAGAACCCGGGGAATACCAACCAGGGAGCAATGAAGGGGTAAGGGATAAACCATTATAAACGAGGGAAACCATTACAAAATTTAAGAAATATCAAAACTGTCCTGCAACAACATCTGCTGGAGAAATCATGGGCCACTGCACAGGCATAATGTGGGCGTTACCAGCAGAGGGGCTGATACTGCTGCATGGAAAATCAACTCATCTGCACAGCCCATTGCATGTTCCTGAGAAGCACAGCTCAAAGTCAAGCTGCTCAATTCCCCTTTATCTGGCACTCTGTGGTTCGTGCAGTTCATTCCACAGGGGACATTCAGGGGCGTGTTGGAGGATATGGGATTATGATCATCTTGAACCTGTTGTGAGGGCAGGGTACCATATAACTGCAAAATCTTACAGCTTAGCATAGATTCACTCAGTTCCTGCTGAAAGTCTTGACAGAATGAGACAGGCACATGGCATTCAGAGCAGCATTGATTACAACTTTACTGCATCCTTCTGTCTAGAGCCATCAGTTACTTCCACAAGACAACATCATCCAAAGCCTATGGTTCATGCTGCTCAGCAGAGTTGTGCCCTGAGTGGTGACACCCCGAGTTCTGCTACTGCAGCCCATGACACCATCACAGCCACTTACCCCTCATCAGTGCCTCCGCAGCCATGTGAGCTATTGTGCCTACAATCCCCTTTAAATAATAAGGTCTGACAGGCCAGGCACTGCCAGCTAGTTATGGACACGCTGAGCAATTTACGGGTCACAGGGTTGAAATCCAAATCGCTTTAACCACTCAGAAATCACACTGATTCACTGCCTCCAGCAGCCTATGGCAAGATGGGGATGGAGACTGCAGATAAAAAAAGGAGACCAATCCAACAGGAACACTTCCTGCCCACTATAGCAATGGGTTTCACCACAGTTGTGGCTGGCAGCTTGGCTGAAATCTGTCTTTGTGTTGCTTCCCACAGCACTGAGGCTGAAGTGGCTGTAGGAGGTGAGAGCCATTCAGATTGAGACCCACCTCTGTTGTGGTATTTGCCTTCCTCTTTCAGGGTCTACAGGATTTATGTTCACATTGACCTGTTGCAAAAAATCCAGTCTCTCAACTACATACTACCCTGGTTATGCTGAACCAGCGGTTAATTAACATGAAACTCATCAGAAAAGAAAGATGATTTTATGCTCTACATATAAAAGGGGAATGTTTTGGAACATGATTGTGAATGATTAGCACACAAAACTTTAAAGAAGGAAGATTTTCATCCCCTTCTGAAAAATAGCAAACTATTTTTAAAGTGAATTTAAGCTATCTATGCCAGAAATAGAGACACCTGAAATCCCTCCAGACTCTGTCATTACGCCCCTGAATATATCAAATGCATGTTTTGTTTGGCAGTAATGTTGGTGGGGATTAAGAAAACTATTAAGAAGAGGGTTGTAGAAATCCTTTTTTAACACAATGACAACAAACATTTACATAATCATTGGAAAGGAGGATAAGAAACTGTCTTCAAGCTCTACCAAGGTAGCAAGTTAACTGGTGTTTTTTGTATGATAGAATAGCCACACTGCAAAATGGTCTCACTATAATGAAGTGCTCTATATTTTGCATGCCTTAAGGCCTGAATGCCAAAATAAGTTATGGAAAAGCAGGGATATAACATTTTCCGATGCCAGACAGTGGTTTGTGTTAGTAAAGTTTCCATGGGACAAAAGATGCCTCCCCATACCAGGCAATGAAGGGTGCTGGCCCCAGCTCCTCCTGTGGCAGGATCTGACCAAGAGCTTTCTGCCAGCCAAAAACCACTTGGGAAGATCTCAACCCTTTGACAGCCCTAGAATTAAAAGAGCCTTGGTGCTGGCTTTGTCTTAGGACACCCAGTATAATTTTGTTTTACAGCCTCTCCCAACACTCCTGTGGTAGGACTGCTTCTGTTTGCAGCTTCTGAAGACAGAACATGCCAGCCTTGGCACCCTGCAGCAGCACCTGGAAGACAGTGTGAACCCCTGAGATAAAGTTGCAGGCCACCCAGGCTGAAGGACTTGACTGATCAGTACAAGCATTTTAACAGAAATTGGGGTAGGTTTTGCACAGACAAAAGAAAATTCTTCCCTTTACTGAAGGACTCTAGGTTAATATAAACTCACCACTTTCCTAGGTTCCTTCTTTTCCCTAGATTTTATTTCTACATAGTTCATTGGGTACTACACCAGTGATATCTTTGAGTCTGGAAAAGATTCTTTCCCTACCTTATCAGCACAAGCTCACGCTGATGAAGATCCTCACAGGGCAAACAGCTTGTGTGATCCTTTTTTACCACTTCCCTACCCTCCTAGAAGAATCCTCCATCATTTAGCACCAGACATAGCTGTGAATTCATCTTAGGTTCCACAGCCATGTTCTCACACACCTGGGTATTCCCCTGGGATCTCACAAGAACATGGGACACACAGATTTTTATGCCCCTTTTGCACACACAGCTTTCCTTTCTGGAGCAGATCAAGGCTGCACTCACCTTGCTCTTTAATAAAAGTCACTTGCAGATGAAGCATTTCTGTATAGGTATATATGCACACAAATAAATTACCCTGTAACCTTAGTGCTGACCCTTTTATAAATTTTCATTTGAAGTAAAGCATAAAAACTATTGGTAAAGCAAAACCCAGAAATATGGTCAAAATGGAGTTTCAAAATGTATCTTGACATGTGTGTAGCGATCATCGATTTCCCATACAATGAAACCATATGTCATCTTTTCCCTATCTTCTGGGAAGGTTTTGTGCAATTCACAACAGAAACACTTTGAAGTGGGTAGATTTTCCCTTTTCAGATTAAACACCTTGCTTCAGTTGTCACAATATGCTTCTTTCCCAGTTTGTTACTATTTTTTCACCATCCCTTGTGCTTGAGAAACAAAATTACTTGCCTGTAGAGGCAGACAGCATTTTTACAGGAAAAATTTATTTTTTCCTCTTTGTTTAACTGAGCTTGCAATTTTTAAGGGAATAAGTTAAAGTGAAATAAGATTTCAAAAAGAGCAGCCTTATACAAAAACGTAACAAAACCCTGAAATTGTCAATTACCCATAAAACAAAAGTTTAGTTCATGGCTTTGTGTTTAGAAAATTTCAGGAAGTTAGAAAATCAGTTACAAGGCTAAAATATGACGCTCACAAGCTATTCAAGAAACCCAGAATATAAAATCAGAAGAAAGAGACTCCAAGTAGAATGCAAGGTCTGAGAGATTTACAGCTTATTTCTCTGGTTTCCATGGCTGCTGAATTCTCTTCTGTGTGATAATTGCCTGTGTTGGTGCCAGAGCTTGCTGCCGTCTGTGGGAGATGGTTTCTCCAGAGATCAGTGTTCACCTGTTGTTTCTCTAGTGGCACTTCCAGAGCCTGTGGTGTTCCTACTGGATCTAGCTGGGTCCTTTCCTCTTTGCCTGGCTCAGATCTTCAAGATCTTGAAAATTTTTGCCATCCTCCTTCTATCCCATTTTGTTTTGATGAGGAATGCATTCCCTAGACCTTTCTGCCTGGTATGTCCCTGCTCATTGTATGATGCTGCCTGAGTAGCAAGAAAGAACAAAAAAGGAAAAGCCAGAGAAATGGGACCTAGGTGCAGAGGCCAAGAGCATGAGCTCTGAAGGGAGCTGACAGACAGAATTTTCTGGCTACATTGTTGCGCCTTTTTGTGGTTTTTGCCTTTTACTTCTTGGCAAAATACGTTTGAGGATGTGGACTACTGAAAGTCTCAAGTGTAGTGTTTGTTTTGTTTGTTTCATACAGTAAAGCAGACCATATGTTAACTGAATTTCAGGCATTCCACTTAATAATCCCCACATTTCATTTGTTGTCTAAACATTTGTCTCAACTTCTCTATGACAGTAACATAATACTTGATGGGTAACAGTGCTAACTTACCTGCAAGCAGCAGAAAAAAATATCTTATTTCACAAATTAGGATGTGAAGTCAAAAGATGGCTGTGATATGATTCTGTATCTCTCAGTAATATTAAATTTTAAGTTCTCAAACACTGTAGACAGTACCCTGATATAAATAAAGACTGAGAAGCAGCTACAGAGGAGACAATTTTGAGGGGATTGAATGGATTACTTTCCTGTAGTAGATCTCTAATCTACATCTATTCCAGAATGGGATGGATTTGAAAGTATGATGAAACAAGATCACATTCTCCAGATTCACAGACAGAAAAAATGCACTCTAAGAAACAGCCAGCTATCACAGAGAGAAATTTAGACAGGCTGGTAAGACACTGCCTAACTTTGATGCAAGTGTTCATCAGAAAATCGTCCTTTCAGTGACTTATTGAAGCACTTCAGTAAATACAGCCATTGTTCTTTTCCTCTTGTATACACTGAACACGCAAGAAATCAAGTAATCCAGCACATCCTGTGTCCATGTTGGGTTAACAAGAAGAGTCTAAGCAAGAATTCTGGGTTCCATTGTGTGCTGTAAATTACATGGTTTGCTACCAAGCTTTTTAAAAACAAGTTGCAAAAGAAAGGAGTTACTCTGCTCAGAACTTGCAAAGGATCCAACTGAAAACAGTGTTATGTGTTAAGAACGGAAATGAAATGCACTTAAATTAATTAAACATATAGAAAAGAACAATGAGAAGGAATAACATGCTAATAAGACCCTGGTGATACAGTTGTACTTGACAAGGAATATTGATTACTGGGCTGTTTCACATTTGTTATGCACTAATGCACTGAGCATTCATAGAAAAGTGACAGCTCTGAAGTAATTACATAGGAATTGTCAGTACATTCATTTGTGTTTGGGTTATTTCACTGCACTGGCATTTCTATAAATTATAACTTGTCACCTTAGATATATACAAAAGTTAAATAATTTCTCTTCCAAGCAAGTAAAAAGGTCCCTTGACAAGAATTTGGATAAAAGCCTTAATAAAGAATTGTAATGCTGTAAACTGCTGGCTGATTTTCTTTTCTTTTCTTCCTTTTTTTTTTTTTAAACTAATTTAATAAATCTAGATGTAATTGTTCTCCAGTCATCTTGGGTGAAGAAAATACAATTGCAACTTTCTCCAGTGTACATATTTATGAGTTGTAAATACTCAAAACTAGCCTAAAGTAAACTCAATTATTTTCCAGAGGTCATTGAATAATCAACTAATACTTGTAGCTTGTATTTGTGAATTTATCTGTGCTATCTGAGGCTGAATCTGGTGACCTAGAGAAAGAGTTATGAAAACCATCAGGTACCTGATTTATGACCCCTTGATTTATCCTTGTCATCAGTCACAGCCTAGAGCAAGCATTTTATTCAAAGAATGTTATGAGCTACTAAATGACACAGCTGAATGAAGTGCTTGCCTGTCAGAATACACTATTTATGAGTATCCTTAGAGCTAAAACAATCTACTCAGATAATAATTATTAGGTCAATGCCTTTTCAGTGAAGTATTGGCATCTCTGTAGAAGCTGGCATTTGAGTCTTTTCCTTGTTTGTTTGTTTGTTTCACAGTCTGGGGTGAGGGGGGGGGGAAAAAAAGGCAGAAAAAGGGAAAAGCCATCATTTCCAGAAGCCAAGAACATTCCCTTGCAGCAAAGAAAGCTAACGCTGTCCCAGGCTGCATTGGAAGGGGGACTGGAGAAGATGACCTTCAGATACTGCCTCTAAACTCTGATTCTGTGCCTGTGTGAAACAAAAGGAAAGGGAAAGAGAAAGGGAAAGGGAGAGAGGGGGAAAGAATTACAACCACTTACCTGATTCCAGCAGTCAAAACACAGATGTTTTTTCCCACTAAAATACAAATACAAAATATATTGTGCTGTATCATTTAACTTTGGTTTTCCTTCTTTATTTGGTTCACAGTGTATTTCTGTAGTATTCTGAGGTTTTATCACAATTATAAACCTCTTAATTTTGATCAATGACAGGTATTTTCCCACTTTAATCAATGACATGTTCGGTTTTTTTCCCCCAAAAAATTGCTGGATGCTTAGTTAATGATCTTGAGGTTGTTTATGTTGTTATGCCATTCTTTGTAAATCTCTTCTTTGATAAAAGCACAACTAGAAAGCCGATGCCGATGATCTGGGCTTGAATTAAACATCTCTGATACTTAACCTTTTCCAACTGAGCAGTAGAATATACTAGAGTAGGAATCTTCTCACTAATGCACAGGCAGCAAAGTCTGAAGATGTTACCTATCCTACATTTTGTGATTCTATTTAGTAATTTTTTTTTTTAACTCAAGATAGGGAAGAGGTTCCTACCAAACCCTCCTCACGAAATTTAAAGCCAGGACTCAAGACAGTGTTTTCAAACATTAAACCTTACAGACATGTTAGATGTTCACTTTATACAATGAGTATCTTAAACTGTTGTAAACTTGCATGAGGAAGCTGGAGCAGTGTGGCAGAAGCAGTGCTACAGAAAATGTATATGTCACAGCTTCCTCATAATTGGAAAGTAAAAGGACAGTTTTCACAGTCTGAGGTTGCTGACAGTAGCTGAGAAAGATATTTGAGTGAAGCTGGCACACATGCTAAAAACATTAGTTCATAATAAAAATCCTTGGGTTTTGTCTTCTTCTTCTTTTTTTTTTTTTTTTTAATTTGAGGTAGGGCTTTAATTCAGCAGTAGATAAACCTTCAAATGGATCCAGACTTTCAGTTTGCTTCAAGGTTGAGGAGTTTACATGATTATCCAAACTCCCAAATTCTGCCATTTTCAAAATGAGGCTTAGATGTTAAATGACACTCTCAGTGCACATCTGTCATGACAGCCAATGTATATTTTATGTGATGAACTGATGGCATATCCAAGTTTCTTGGTTAGAGAATATTTTGGGTTAGGTTTCTACAGCTTCTCTATTCTGGATAGGCCTGGAAGCACTGACTGAACACTGTTCATGTTTTGAGCTTTCTGACAAAAAATGGTAGTGAAAATGAAGTATTAGAAGACAGGAAACTTCTGTGTACATTTGAGAATGAAGATCATCAGTTACAGCTTTGGACAATGGTTCAGAGAAGTTTGTAACTCATTCATTTCCAGCTGGTTCTGTACTCAGTTCACAGTAATTCAAGTGAGAAAATTTAAGACACAAATTGCTGGAGAGTTGTGTATAACTTCACCTTTCCTCTTTCCTTCCAACTTCAGTATTCTACTGGGAGCACCACAGTGAGATTATGGACCAAAAAGTTGATATATTTATTTCTAAATGCCAGTAACAAATCAGACAGCATGACCCAGTGCAATGAAGGGAGGCAATTACTTTTGAAAGGGTGAAAGATGGCTCTGATTTGTACTTTGCCAGTTATGAAATATTTTTTAATAACTTCTTTTCCTGATGGCCACTACCCCTCATGTGTCACTCTGGGTTATCCCTGGGGTATGTTTATGTAAGAGTCAGCTGGCTCTAAAGGTCTTTTTTTTTCCTATTGGGTGAATTTGACAATCAATTTTGAGAATGGTTAAACTCCCCATTAACTGTTGCTAATTTACAAGAGAACTCCTGCAGAAAACAAACAAACAAGCTCATAATTTGATGCAACATCAGTCTGGAACACCAAACAAAGCCATTAAGAACAGCACAACTGTTGGGATTAGCAAACACAGGTGACTGGGGAGCAGGGGCAGTCAAGAAAACACCAGGGTTGTGTCATTCTCTGAGAGAGCTAGCAGGATTCCTTCCCTACAGTTATCAATCTTCCTGTGGGGTTCAGAAATATATTGTGAAAGAAACACACAAAGGTAAATTTAAAGCTCAAATTAATGTTTAAGAATTTTTACAAGCAGTCAATAAAAAGACACTGTTCATACTTTTTCTGAACTCATCCATAAGGACAGAATTTGAGAGTCAAATGCATTTCATGTAAGGGAAGTGCACACAGCAAAGCCAGACAAGCTCCTCTAAGTGTCCCATTACAGAGTCTGAAACTTGCACCTGCTCTTCATTACATATTAAATCCTGCTGCAAACAGTCTATGAGGCTTGATGGACAAGAAGTTTGTATTAGATCCCTTTTCATCCTGACATCCATCTCCAGCCTTTGGTGAGGCCAGCAGTGGTTATGCAAATTTCACTAGTCATAAAAAGTCATTTTTTTCCCTTTGTTTTTTAGTTAAAATAAAAATAACTAGAAGGGAAATTAGGAAAGACCATTATATAAGCACAGTTTGTAATTGACGTTCATTCATTCTATGGAAAATAGAAATATTTATTTTATGTCATCATACTTTTAAATGTTACAGTTAAATGTTAATAACCCCTATGGCTTATTAACACCTCATAGTGAAAAATCCATTGTACAAATGAGGTTTTCTTTATTTCAATGAATTTACACTCTAAGTAAAATGTGGTTATAAATATTTGCATAATTATTTGTAACCACTTAAGTTCCTATGTGTTTGAAAAAAATTAATCAAGCCTAATTGCTAAGGCTGTGCAAGAAACAAAAAGATCAACATGCTGCACACTGCTTAGGTGGATCATGACTGCCTGGCATCTGTCAGGGAGCATTTTATGCTCCAGGGGAACCTGCCACTGAAAAAAAAAGAAAAAAAAAAAAGAAGAAAGTAAAAAGAAAGCAAGGCAAAGAAAAAGATGAAGTCAACACGGGATAGGATATATTATTAAAAGTATATGGTCTGATAGTTATGGAATGGAGGACTGCAAAGGCAGGGAAGGGGGTTCAGTGCAATCTACAAAGGCAATAAAAGTATTGCCACTTGGAGGATTTTATAACACAGCATTGTCAAAGATGTTTAAAATATCACTGTGCCACAGGACTAAGTAAAACCAAGGAAGAAGCAAGAGAACTAAAGCTCTCCTTTAGGATTTTTTCTTTCATTTAATTTTTTTTTAGTTTATTGGCAGAAAAAACACATTCGAAGTAATCTCAAATATATCTGCGAATCCCAAGCAAAACAGTTCTTGGTTTTTTTTTTTTTTTTTTGGCTGGGGGTAGATGTTAGGGTTTTTTAGTGTGGTGGTTTTTTAGTTGCCTTTTTTTCCCCCTGGTTGAATGTCCTTTTATCATTTTTACCTGTACTTTGATAGAATTGTTTTGAAATGTCAATTCAGTACATTTCAATCTCAGCTTTTAACAGAAGGAAAGAGTAGCCTTCCTTCAAATTGTTTTTTTTTTTTTTTTCTAGAGCTGCTTGATAAATT
>VZTR01003535.1:0-12602 GCA_013400775.1 Chaetops frenatus
TTTGTATTATCTGTGAACTTGCTCAGGATTCCTTCCAGTCCTACATCCAGGTCATTTGTGAGAATGTTGAGGAGCAGAGGGCCGAGGATGCAGCCCTGCAGAACCTCACAAGTGACAGGCCTCCAGCCTGGTGTCACCCCTTCGTGCCTGGCTCATGAGGTAGCTGCTCACCCATCTCATGATGTGTTTATCCATCTGTGGGATGGACATTTTTTCCAGAAGGACTGTGAGAGAGACAGTATGGAAAGCTTTCCTGATATCTTGAAAGATTCCATCAAGTAGCTTCCCTTGATCCACTGGGTGGGTCACCTTGTCAAGAAAGGAAATCAGGTGTGACAAGCAGGACTTTCCCCTCACAAAGCTGGATGTGACCAATGACTGCCTTGTCCTCCAGGTGTTTTTCAATACCTCCCAGAATAATCTTCTCCATACCTTTACCTGGCCCTGAAGAGAGACTGACGGACCTGTAGTTTCCGGGGTCCTTCTTCTTGCTCTCCTTGAAAACTGGGACAATATTTTCCAGCTTCCAGTCTGATGAGACCTCTCCTGATTGTCAAGACTGCTCAAAACTAATTGAGAGAGGTTTTGTGATGACATCAATAGCTGTTTGAGGATTCTCGGATGAATCCCATCAGGCCCTGTAGATGTGTAGGAATCCAGCTGGAGCAGCAGATCCCATACAGTTTCAGAGATGAATGAGGGTTGATCATTCTCAGAATCATGATCCCCCAGCTAAGGGCACTGGGACCCCCTTGGTCCATCCGTAATAATGGAGGAGGCAAAGGATGCATGGAGCACCTCTGCCTTGTCCCTGTCCTGTGTATGAGGTGACTATCCTCATCCTGGAATGGAACAATGGTATTTTTGCACAGCTTATTGCCATTATTTTATTCAGAAAATCTCTCCCATGGTTCTGGCAGCCCCAGCTCCAGCTGAGCTTTGATCACACGAATTTTCTCCCTCCACTGGCAGCAGCATCTCTCTGTTGTTCCCATGTCACCTGGGACTGCTCACAGTGGACATTCACATTCTTGCTTTTTTGCCTTATTTCCAAGAGAAAATTCCTGTTTAGTCAAGCCATCCTTTGCCTTGCCTTGTTTAAATGGAGAATCCTGGATTATCTCAACTGCGGCAGCAGAATGACAAGTTTTCGGTTTTTAGGAGTTAGGATTTCAGGCACAGTATTTAAAGCAGCAAGCTGAAGTGTGCAGATGACAGCAGGGAGGAGCAGCAGACAGATAAGGCCGCTCAAGAAAATCAGTGCTCCTTCAGCAGAGTCAGGGCAGGAGCTTGGTACATCCTAGCAGGAATCTGACCATGTGAGCTGAAAATCAGATTTGTGGGTTGTTTGTGACCCCAGCGGCCACAGGGGACAAGGAGGGGAAAGATGCCTCCTCCAGAGGAGGTGGGAAATTGTGTGTGGGATTTCTCTGCTGCCTCCTCTCCCAGGTGGTGTGTGGGAGAGTAGGGTCAGATACAGAGGCATAACCCATAACCCACCTAGGGTGCAGTTTCTGCATCAATAAAGGTGATGGAGAAATTTCCTTACTGAAAATGATCTATCAGAATATTGCAATTCTCTACACAGTAATTTAATGACTGAACAGCCTCACTCTGGCATGTAGCTGGCACACCTGAGACAGCACAAGCTCAGGTGAATGTTGAGTACTTCACACTGTGGATTTGAACCCTAGAGTTTCAAATTTTTAACTTTAATGCAAAGCAGGATGTTTTTGCAGCATTTTGCAAATAATCTTCCCTCCTTCTTCCTGCTCTTCAGCCCTTGCAACTAATTTTTTCCTTGATTGTCTTCAATTCTAAACAACACAAGGTATTTATTTATGTATAGTCAGATTATGGTCCTACTGTAGGATAAAGCTACCATTTAGATATAGGCATCTTTTTATTCATGTCTGAGTACTCTCACAACAGTAACGTTTTGACAGGCCAAAAAAACCCCCCAAACCCAATGCGAAAAAGATGACTGCTTTGCTAATTTTTAGCTGCAGTAATTTTATTTGCCAAGCTTCTGTGTAGGGAGGCTGACAAAATCTCTGCAAAAGCTGCTTTTTTCCCTATCATTGTCAGGATGCTGTGTCAACCTGCATAATTATGGAGAGCTCTGACAGCAGAGCATAAATAACAGTAATTTCTGGCATCTGATTACCCATGTCTTAGGTTTCTGCAACAGTGAAACTACAACAGATCTCACAAGAAATACGGATAAGACCTGAATGTGCCAAGCAGAGGTGTGAAAAATAGGAAAAAAAAAAGAAAATAAATTAGATTTATTTTATGTTTATCATTTATTTACATCTTTCAGTCTGTCTCTCCCTCACATATGAGAGCTTCTATCACTGCTGGATGTCACTGCACACAACCAGCTCCTAAAATCCAAGCTGCCTCCTTGATTACTCTGTATTACAGTTCTTTAGACCATTCTGTTTTAATTTGTTTGCTAGGTGGTGTTTTTTGTTTATTTTTACTCCTTTTCCAGCTCAGGCTTTTGAAGTAGAGATGGAGAAACTATTACATGCAATGTAACTTGTCAGACTCCTTGCTTGTGTGAGGAATTGCACGGGATTGCTTTGCAAGGTCTTTTCTAGGTTAAAAACTAAGACCCACTAGCTGATTGCTTTCAGATACTATTCCAGAACAATTTTAAAACCATGCAATGCTGTTTATTTGAACAATTTTAAGGGAAGATTAGATTGATAGTGTGAATAATGTACAGTGTGGATGGGAAAATGATGTGCTATTGTCATGGGAAGTAGCTGAAATGACCTAGTAGCTCCCTTTTATGGTGCATGCTATATATGTTTCTTTAATGATGCTTTTGTGTAATTTCTTTAATGTCTTCTTTTATGCTTTACCTTCAGACCTTGTACAGAATGATGCACTCTTTATAGATAGCCCTTCAGGCTAAAGATCAACCTCTTTGATAATAACTTTCATTTTCCTGGATGCGATCAAGCCCATCCTATTCTGACATTTTGGCTTTCTTCATGAGGCTTCTCTTCAACCTCATATCCCTATTCAGGGAGGTGAATAATTTCAGCAATTTCTCTTAGAAATGCTGCATTTTTGTACCGTGGCACAGTTACATGAATGCTCTGGTTCCTTCCTAGGGTGGTTTTACTAAACCTTAAACTCTTCTCCAAATGTGGGTTTTGAGGTTCCGCCTGTCACTAAAGTCATAAGGAACAAAACCAAAGAAGTAATTGAAGAAATGTCAAGCATAGCTGGGAATGTAGTGTCAGATGTATCCTTTCTTTTGTTAAATCCTTTGGGAAAGAAAAAAATCAAAGCAACATTCTGAACAAGAGCTCAGAAATCAGCTGGAATAAAATGTGATTGACTATATATATTGACTTAATACCACATCTATAATGGTTCACACTGCAAGAGCAGTGATTGCTTTTGTATGCCTCAATATCTTTCAGTAGAGATGAATAATTACATAAAAATGTGCATTTCAAATCAAAGAATTACAGAGTAATAGAGTGGTTTGGGTTGGGGAGGGATCTTAAAGCCCTTGCAGTGCTACCCCCTGCCATGGGTAGGGACACCTTCCACTGTCCCAGGCTGCTCCAAGCCCTGTCCAACCTGGTCTTGGACACTGCCAGGGATGCAGGGGCAGCCACAGCTTCTCTGGGCACCCTGTGCCAGGGCCTCCCCACCCTCCCAGGGAGCAATTTCCACCTAATATTTCATCTAAACCTGCTGTCTGTCAGCTTCAAGCTAAAATGCTGAGTGTTTGTAAAAGTAGAGCAGTAAAGAGTAGTGCAATTCTGACTTGTGGGTCAGAGCAGTTCCATTAGGGAGGGGAGAAACAAGTATCTGGTCTGTAGGAAACTTCCTGAGTCTCCAAAGTATTTTTTAACTGCAAGACAAAGCTGAGATGAGCAACTGTGTGAGATTTGATAGTGTGGCAAAAGCCCATCTAATTTCTTTGCCACTGACTTTTCCCTAATTCCAGCACTGGTGAATTTCACACAGAACAGTAAAATTCTCTGGTACTTTGTCTTCTTGGGACAGCTTAAGGCAGGAGCAGACCAGTCCCAGTCACGGTGCAAGGAAGGGAGATGGGGACAAGGAGGGAGAAAGAAGTGGCATGGACAGGGATGTTGAATACTGGCTGTGTCCTCAGCTGGCTCCTCCAGGAGGGAGTTACAGATACTTTTCTCAGTTCCGGTTTTGCGCATTCTTTTTTTGCCAAGAAATACATTTCTGCACCAGCCCTAAGGCATGGGATGTCAGATTTCCCCCTGCCTCCTGTTGCTCTGCATTCCCCACTATGGAAATGTGTAGGAGTCAGATCCATGGGTATCTGTTGTGTTCCTGTGTGCTTTGCCTTAGCTTGGATGAAGGCAGAAGAGCAAATTCCACATTCCTCTGGCCATCTCCCAGTCGTAAGTGGCCACCTCACCATCCTGGGGCAGGTTGAATAGTTTATCCCAGTAAGTTATTTTGTTGAGGACAGATTACAGTGGGTTTTTTTCTTCCTTAATTATTTTGTTGCCAATATTTATCTTGTGGATAAAGATCACTCCTGGGCCACGCAGAGCAGGCAAGGCTTGGAAGTTCCCCATGTGCTCTCCGTGGAAACAGGAGGAGCTGCCTGCCTTAGAAATCCTGCTCTGGCTTATTGCCAAGTAAGAAATCTGTTTTAAAACTACCAGGGAGTCAATGTGGTTCTGGCTCCTTCATTCAGACCAGCTGAAGGCTAAATAGGAAGAGAGGAAGAAGGCAAAATGGGTAAAATCATTGTGTGCTTCATTTACTTCAGGAGGAAAAAGAAAAAACCCTTCAAAATGTCTGAGACTAGTGACTGACTAATTTTGACCAATTAGCCTGCTGCTTGATTGTTTGGGTTTTTTTGATAAACAAATTTTTGTGTTTTTGTGGGGTTTTTAAAAATTTCCCATAGGGATTAATGAACAATTGAAAATCAGTACATTGGTTTCCTTTTCAGCTCAATTCTGATTAAAGCATTATATGGGTAGAAAAATGTGAACAGAATTTTAAGTTTTTTCTAAATATTTCCCTTTGAGGCAGAGGAGGGAAGGAGAAATATCTCAAAACTGTACCCTTACTTCACTGGAACAAAGATCACTGATACATAATTATAATTTTTTTTAATTATCTTTTTCATCTAGAGGAGCACTATTTGCACAGCTGAGGAATTGTAGCAAAAAACTGTACTTTAAATTATTTCTGAATTTCAGGAAGCCACCCTTTCACTCTGTCAACACTGTAGTCTGTCAGATAATCTTGCAGTCTTGTGCTAGCATCTTTCATAGCAATCTTTTGTCCCTTGTATTCACATCAAGCTTTTTTCCTGTCGTTGCCACCCATCTCTTATCCTTGACATGTCTGTACCTTCCATCCCTGAAGTCTGAAAACAAAGGGCAATACATCAAGTAGAAAAAGGCATCTACTTTTAAGAGAAATTATGAGTTTTGATGACTTGTGCCTGATAAAAGCCATGTTCTGGGTCTCCTGTAGTGCCAGCTTCAGCATTGCAGGCACAGCAGCTGCCTGAATATCCATCTTATTTTGTGTGTGTGTGAGAGAGAAGTGTTGGTACACTGGAAATATTTACCCGAAGAGTTGCAGAGAATCATCTGGAAATGCTTTTTCAGGAGAACTCTCAGTTAATGTCATTCAGTGTTATTCTCACTTTATTACCATGCATGCAGAAGATTCTAATTTCTTTTTCATTTTCAAAATGAGGAGCAAGAAGCTTTTACAATTGAAATTGAAAATACCTGGCCTGTTTACAGCATGGTATATGTATCTTGTAACAGTTAGGCTAATTTTTAAAAGCCTTTTAAGTAGAATCTCAGAACAAATTTTCTGTAGGAAAAACAGCTGTGGAAAGAGCCTGGTTTTGCTCTGTCCCATTTTCCTGTTAAAATACAGAAGTAAGAGTACTGAAGATTTTAGAGATATTACCTATGTTCTTTGAAAAAAACTACATAAAAGACACAAAATTGCTGTTCCAGTAGATTACAGGCTAGAGTGTGTGTGTGCTGAAACTGACTTTATGGAAGGTGCTTCTTCAAAGTTGATGTTGTTTAAAAAATAAAATACCAACTTATTTTGCCTTCTACCCTCCCTGAGTCATGCCTGCTCATATGCTTCACCCAGGGTTTGTGCTTTGAGCACAAACAATCCCAGCCTGAGGGATGGGCATCATTCAACCAGTGATTGATGAAGTCCTATTTCTGCTCTCTGGGTGAAAAAGGAGAAGAGTATTTAGTCTTGGTACTCTTTAAGGCATAACAGACCCTATATTTTCCTGCTAGAAATGGGAACTTTGAAGAAATTGCATCTCCCTGGAGTTTGTGGTGTAGTGCCAGTGTTGTTCTTGGGGCAGCACAGATGTGTCCCCAGGTGGTCCTGTCAGGCCTCATGTGGAATCTGGTTGAAAATGGCAGTGACAGGAATTGTACAAGGATATTTTAGCTGGAGAGGAGGGGTTGTTGCTGTACTACCATGCAATTTTGTTATTGGCTTTTTCCTTTTCTCAACACCTCTGTAAGCACTAATACAGGACAGATCTTTACATTCTGCAAGTGTTCACCAAAATATGAAGAGTGGTGGGGATATTTGTAGACAAAACAGGTTTTCTGCATTCAGCACAGCTATGTCAGGTTGTCAAAAATTGTCTGGGAATATCCTCCTGCATTAAAAATACCTATATTTATCATTGCTATTTGCGTAGTGACCTAGTTTGTTTATCACTAACTACCGTGAATTTTTAGAGTGCATGTACTGCTGTCTGGCAGAGTAAAAAAGGAGTTAATTGCTATATTTACTTATATATTAATGCACTTTTGTAGAAAAAGGTGCAATTCTGTTTTGTTTGGCTGGATTTTTTTGTTTCTTCAAACCTGAGGTTCTCATGAAATCCTGATTTCTTCCTTTGCACAAAGGTCTTATTGGGAATTTTTCACTTTTCCTGGATCTCTTCAGTTAATTGAAAGCTTTCTAATAGTTCTGTTAATTAGCCATGTTACAAGTTATAATGGCCAAGAACTGGAGCCAGATGCAGCTGCAGCAGGCTTAGGGCAGGAAATGTAGACAAAAACTTTCACTGTGTCAACTTATTATTTGAAAGTGTTTTCAGGTTTCGATTTATATTATACCCTAGCCCACTGCTTTTCTCTGGTCTATTATTTTATCCTTTTTTTTTTTCTTTATTTCCCAATTTGAACTTAGTTGAACTTCAGAATTTTGGATTTTCAGTTGGTTGTTCAAAGACCAAGGGCCCTGATAGATGTTAATCCAAGCTTGATGTTGAAAGTAGGTTGCTTTTCAGATTTAGCTTTTTGTGGAACATGGATTTTTGTGGCTTCTCTTGATTTTAATAATGCAATGACACTCTATTGAATACAGCCAGAATAACTTTACACTGAAGCTGCCTCTAGATTAATGTCTGCAGCTTTGCCAAAACTATTATCTATATTGCAAGCTGTCACTTTATGTCCAAACTAAATAATTAAATCCTTAGATCAGATGTACAGTTTTTTATTATTATAGACATAGTTGAGGATTTTATGGTTTCAAAGACACTTTGGGAAAAAAAAGAACTGTATTACAGCCTACTGGAGAGTGGGCTAAAACCACTCTGAAATTTTTGATTGTTAAACTACATTCCTTGGTTTGGATTCCTGTTTTTCAGGCAAAAACAGAGATAAAAACTGCCAGCACTGAATTAGGTGTGTCATGCCTTAACCACTGGAGTCTCTTTATGATCTGGTCTGGGGCCCTTAATCTGGGTTTTTTTTCTTGCCAGCAATTATGTAAAACATTTATCATTTTTTTTTTTAATATGAAATGATGTGGTCGTTCTTTTGCAATGTGCCAGTTGAGTGCCACTGTCTGTACCCAAAATGAGCACCTCTGTCTTTCAAGTGTAGGTGCTGCAGGTGGCTGTTTATTTTTGCCAACAGCTCCAGTCCTGTGTTGTGAGAAAGGAGGGAAATGTAAGGGATNCAGGCTGGCCAGCCTTGCTTGGTGCCTGGGAAAACCATGGAGCATGTTCTTGGGTATGGGATGGAGAAGGTGCCTTGGAGCTGCCAGGATGGGTTTAAATCCCACCTGAGCCACCTGATATTCTGAGGAGAGGTGACTGGAGGTGTCTGGGAATGAGCAGAGGGTGTCCTGTGCCTGGGCTGGAGCAGGGGCCTGGGCTCTGTCACTCTCCCACATCCACACTGGAGTGTGATATCTCAGGAGATGGACACTGAGGCAGATACAAATCCTGGTTGTATGATGGGACTCAGAGGGCTGTAGATGATCAGTCACATCACTCTGGAGCTTTGTAACAAGCAGGCTTTGTCTGGGGCCTCCTTTGTTTCACATCCTCATGGGTGCAGAACACTCCTTTCAATGAAAAGAATAGGATTGTATTTTATGCAGATGCTAGCAAAATAAAATTTAAGGTGCATCTGGTGTTTTCTTTGTTTTGTTTGCTCATTTATTTTGTAATTGTTACTTATCATTAATAAAGCAGACTAAGCAACATTAAACAAGCTGTGATTTTCAACGTTACGATTTTTTCATTTTGCAGTTTTCATTTTATAGTCTTGCGGTTGTGTGAGCTGCTAGCAAGAACCCCAAAACAAAGATTTACTTGCATTATTAACTTCCCTTTATTTCTGTTTATGAAATCCAAGTGGAAAAAAGAATGGGTAGCAATATGTAGAAATTATTCTTGGACATTTTTCTCCTAGAGATGGTAATAGAAATGTCCAATTTCCAGATTGTAACAGAAAACCATGGCTTTTTCAAACACATTGGAATGAAGTTATAAGCCTGCATTTTAAAATGAATTCTGGATTTGGCACAAGAGATCTCAGATGAAACCCTCCTGCTGAGATGATGAGTTTTATAGATTTAAGATTCCATGATCATATGAAGAGTTTAACAACTCTGCTGATATGAGTGTTGAGGGAAGAAGTTAAAACGAACTGAATTGGAGATTCATTTTGGTTACACTCTGAGGGAAGAGCAGACATTTTCCAATAATTAATTATCTAATTTAAAACCTCCCTATTTCTTGACTGAGGTAAAAAATGAGGTATTTTGTATAATAAAGCAGCTGATCTTTAAAACTAATGGAAAGTGGTTTTATATTTTTCACAAAAACTAGGCACTTCAGTTCACTGGCTTTGCCTCAGGAAATCAGTTTCAAACAAATTAGCTAGTAAAATGAATGTACCCTGCACTGGTTTATTAATGAAAGCAGTGTGTAAACACAGCTGATCAGTACATGGCAACCTGCATAAGAAGAGAAATAAAAATATGCGTGAATTAAATGGTTGTGATTACTGACCGTTGATCATGAGCTGTGTTTGTTATGAAATGTTTCTTTTGCTTAAAAAATAAAAACTTTTAAGTCCAATAACCCAGGCAGTTTTCACTGCCTTTGATTGCCTTCTTTAGAGATTGAGAGCACTCAGTAGAATTTAGAAGTAGGAAAAGGTGCAACCTTGCAGTGCTGCACTTCTGGAAGGTGCACCCTGAGATGTAAACATTTCACCCTTTACCACAAAAATCCTCAGCTGAGGATTGTATTCAGGATTAAAGTCTGGATTTATGAACATGTTTACACACCAGGATACCACCCTAGAAAAAGAGTCCCAGATGTCTTGGCCCATTTGATAGGGGGAAAGATGTTCATTATGAATTCTCATCAGGCTGAAAAGTAACACCAGTCCAGATGTCAAGGGAATTCTTATGCTTTATTATATAGTTGCCTTTACTCCAGCAATTAGCCACTACTAACTCTCAAAATCTTTGATTAATAAGCCTTTAAATTCTACAACCTCCAGCAACAAATGTCATGTACCAAGATCTCAACTTTTACAACTACAGTTATAATTGACAAGCTCCCCATCCTCTTAATAAACTTTGGCATGGAGGAAGCAGTAGAATAGAATAACTGTGCCCACAGACAAAGCAGGAGAGGAGAGACATAAAGATGGAAGAGAGAGAAAGAGGACAAGGATCACCAGCCCTTAGATCCCACATCAGTCCTGCCACATGGATGGTCCAGGTCTGGGCTCAACAAAGAGAATGAGAGAAAGAGAGAAGGGCTGGTCCTCTTCCTTTCATAACATTTCCTTCCTTTACCTGGTGCTCAGCTCAATGTAAAACAGATTTTTCATGCCATTGTGTGCATGTGCAACCCCCTTGAGTCCTGAAGGAAGTGAGAAGCTGCTGCAAGTACAAGAACGTGTTTTATTTTTTAGCCATTTTCTTGAAGTCCAGTTGTGCAGACATCCCATTGCTGCTCATAAAATTTCTGATCTTGAGCATGAACCTGCCTTGCAAATATTAAGAGCAATAATTGGGGTGAGTAGAGTACCTTTGGCTCTATTTTTATAAGAATGTGTATTGAATTGATGTGCCAGTGGCACAGCAAAATCTTTCATGGCAGTTCCTCTGGTTCCAAGGTTAAGGAAAATTGTCTAATTCTCTTCTCACAGTGTCTAGGGACATATTGGTTGACACCAGGGACTGTAGTAGTCAACTATACAAAAAATAAATTCAAGAATGCCCAAACCTTGCAGCCTCAGGATAGGAGGGAAATCTGTCTGAGCACAGATGGAACCTGATGAAATGAGACTGTGATGGCAAAGGTGGCTACAGTGATCCCCATGTATAACTAAAGGTCAGGGATATGGTGTGACACAGAGAGCTTTAAGGAAGGGTTCAGAGAAGATGAAAGGCAGCTTTGTTGAACCTCTTAAATAAAACATCTTTCCAAAGCTAAAAGTTGACATGGGAGAGAATGAAACAGAGGGTGCTTTGGTGACAAATTTTCAAATACATAGAAGGTTCTGCTGGACTTTTTGTTACTGGGTAATTGATAATGCATTAAGAGATGCTTCAAAGAGGTTTGAAAACACAGGGGAGCAACATATGTGGGATGTAGTAGGAGAGAGCAAGAAAATGGAGCCACAAAAGAACAGTAATGACCAAGATGAGGCAAGAGTCCTGTGAAGTGCTCTGCAACAGCATTTACAAAGCTGCTGTCCCATTTCTGAAAGCCTGAGAGATGGCAAATTAGCACAAACCTCAGCAGAGGAGAACTTGGAGTGGTTAGCTGTGGCAGTGGCTAGGAAAGCAGATGTCCTGGGGGAATCCATAAGGAAAAAACCTAGGAGAATATCAGCCACCACCTAATTCTCACCCCTTGTAGAATCAAGTGGTAAGCAAAGTAATAGTGGTCAATATTTCAATGTTATTTTGTTCCATATGTGCTCTTATAATTCAGGATAATTCATATAATGGCAGAAATCCAAGGTCCCTGAAGACTTGGAGGGAGTGGTTCACTTTTTAATGTACTTCTTGGAGACAGTGGAGATTAGGGCTCAACTCTTTGTTCTCTTTTATCCATATATCTCTTTCCAGAACTTACAGTGTGTGTGTCAGGAAGAGCTCTTCTCCCTGCCCTTTGAAGTGTGCAGCAAAAAGGGAAATACTTTCCCTAATACAGTTTCTAAACCAACTATTTGAACATGTCCAGCTGGTTCTAATTGTCAGTGTGGGGGAGAAAAATCTGCATTGTAACCACACTGCTTGAGTTGATGGAGAGTGAAAAATGGTTATTTGAACAAGAGAGGATTAATCTGTTATAAAGATCTTGGAGAAAAATCCAAATTACTGCTGTCCAAGTTCCAGGGACAGTTTTTCTTCAAAGAGAGAGGTTAAGCAGGAAAGAGTCTCTGCTCTAAAGTGAGAGATGAGGGGAAACTGGGGAAGTTCCACACTCTCAGACCCAAGAGTGTGTACAAGTATTGCACTAATCTGGGCTGAGCTCTGAAAACCCCTTACCCTTCGTGCTGCCATGACCTCCTCCTTTGCAGTCATTTCCAGTGGAAAATTACAGATTTCCCAGGAATTCCAGATGCCTTGGTCCAGTCAGCTCCATAATTGTTCCAATAGAATGTGGGTAGTTAGTGGACTGTAAGTCATGGAACCAGTTATGTAGTCAACTGAGAGATCATTTAAGATTTAGTTTATGAAAATCAAAGTCTAAATCGCTTGGGAAAAAAAAAAAAAAAGAGGGGAAGGAAAAAAGAATTTTTTGACATAGTTTTCAAGCGAAATAACAGGTTGTATGCTGTAAAATTAGACAGAATGCTGGATCAATGCTGCATGCAGATTTCACTGGTCTCATGAACCATTAAGAAGCAGTCTGGTGGATGATTTAATTGAACTGACTTAGAAAATTATTTACTTTAGGCAATACCCAAAAAGATTCAGATGGCCATGTGTAAAGATTCAGTGAGTTCTTTGGGAACTAGAGCATGTTTCATGTGAGACAGACAGGAGGGAATGTGATTCCATGTTAGGCAACATTAGTCAGGTTCCAATTTATCCTGCGGGAGGAGAAGGACATCACTGGAATGGGTTGTGATGAACAGAACATCTTGGTAGTTTGAGGCACTGGTCTGCTAATTTAGGCCACAAGGAGAGGTCATTGCTCCCCATTAGTGAAACTTGTTTGTTTTCTCTGCTTTTCCATCCTTAGGAACTTAAAAACAAGGAAAAACAATAACAACAACAACAACAAAAAGGAA
>VZTR01003535.1:52558-67838 GCA_013400775.1 Chaetops frenatus
AGTTCCAATGGCAAACACATAACTACAACACACACCAAATCACAGGTGATTCCTTTAATGAGGATCACAAATAGAGGGAAAAAGAAAGGAATTCCCTAATGAGTCTCTGGGTTGTTGTTAATACCTTCAGTTGAAAAGAAATATGTTGAATTTCAGACTTGAATTTTATAATCTATTTATCAGTCTTTTTTATTGTGGTCTCTTTGTTTGTCAAGACCAGGCTGCAGAAACATATTTGTGCACTCACAACAACTCTTTTATATGTTCTGTTGGTGAATAATGAGGCTTCTCTAATCACCTGGTTGTGCTTTAACTACTGTGTTCCTTGTTGGTGACATAAATTGCTGTACAGCAATAACAGAAGATAAAAAAATAACACTTGTAAGATGGAGTCAGAAACTGGTGTGGATTTTGTGTTTTGAGTGAAGGGAGAAAGAAAACTGAATGAAGTTAAGTCTATGAACATATTTGAAATTAAGCTGAAGTAAGACAGGAAGAAGTAGGACACTGGTGGTAATCACCAAAATAAATGTACATAATACATATATTCGTCTGGTCTCGTGCTAATCCCACACAAATCCATGTAAAGACCTTGCTCTTAATCTGAAAAAAACCACAGTCTTTTGTGACATCCCACGTTCACAAATGTGGAAAGTGGAACTTTATTTGGGGAACTATATTTATATATACAAATAAAGAGGTACTTTTTTTGTACCTCTTAAACTGTAATCAAATTCCTCCCTTTGTTCCTGTACACTGGATGAAAAAAAAAATTAATTTGGTTATTTTTAATTGTTTACATTTATTTATGAATATGTATTCATAATATTCATTATTCTCACCTCCTTCTTCATATTTTTCCCTCTCTTTGGGATTTACTCTATGCTTAGTCCTGTGTTTTAAAAATATATACTTTGAGTGTCGTCACAGACCTCTGTTAAGTGTCAAAGAAGAACAATGGCATTTCAAACATGAAATTGCATTTCAAACATGTGGATGTCCTATGCAGAATTAACAGGGTTTACATTGTATTGCCCTGGTTTACAACCATACTGCATTACCTGGGTGTAGTTAATAAAACAAAGATTCAGGTAAAACAAAAAAACCCTCAAACAAAAACAACAACAACAAACAACACAACAAAAAAACAAAACAAGCAAACAACCAAACCAACCAAACAAACAAAACCCAACAACAAGAACAAACCAACAAAACAAAAACCAACAAAACTCAAAAAACGGTTCCTTATGCTTTATCCCTTATTAAGTCCGAGTGGGAGACCAGGTTTATTTCCAGGTCCACTGTGGCACCTGGGATGTATTTGGGATATTGAAGGGCAGGTCAGTGACTTGGCCTTGTGAGTAGAAATAGTTATGACACACTTCATTCCTCCAGAAAGATGTTTTGGTCATCTTGTGATGTCAGACAAGAAACTGATTGCTTTAGGAACATTTGTCTATGTTCAGAAGCTGAAAGAGAGTTCAGTAGTCAAGGATCTGCATGTACTATTATTAAAATCACATGTAAGCTCCCTGTTACTATAGAGTAAACAACATCACATTCTTAGTCTCTCAATTGTGAACATTTGTAATTTACTCTCTTTTCTGTCTGGCTTCTTCCTTTCTCATCCTTTTCCAATGACTATTCCCAGCTCTTCACTTTCAAATGTTGCTGCATAAAAGCACCAAGGATTTCCAAGCGTCTACAGACGTTTTTTGGTTTACAATAAAAATAAATTAAAAACCACTGCCAAGAATGCAGTTTGTTTGTGTAGTGTGTCCATACTGAGATGAGATTTTTGAATTTATGAAATGTATTCTTACTTAATATTCTTTCAAACCATAGTGTAGTGAAGTGACTGTCACAGTGCAAGGCAGCGCCTGCAACGAGGGAGCAACAAATGAATTGATCATAGTCCAGTTTACACCTTGGCTCAATCTGTGCTTAGGTGTGTTCATGCCACATGCTGCTGCATGGATTGTGTGCCTTCAGAGGCTGGCATTCAGAATTTGGAGTACTCTGGAGCCCCAGCACAGCAGGGACAGGGAGCTCCTGGAATGGGGCCAGTGGAGGGATGTGAGGATGAGGAAGGGCCTGGAGCACCTCCTTGCCGAGGAAAGGCTGAGGGAGCTGGGGCTTTTCAGCCTGGACAGGAGCCCCAGCTGAGAGGGGCCCTGAGCCCTGGGTGTCTCTGAGTGTCCCTGTCTGTAGGGAGGGCTCTGAGCAGGACCCAGCAATGGCACCAGAGACACAGCCTGAGCCCAGCCATTCCCCCTGCACAGGANCTGGAGCACCTCCTTGCCGAGGAAAGGCTGAGGGAGCTGGGGCTTTTCAGCCTGGACAGGAGCCCCAGCTGAGAGGGGCCCTGAGCCCTGGGTGTCTCTGAGTGTCCCTGTCTGTAGGGAGGGCTCTGAGCAGGACCCAGCAATGGCACCAGAGACACAGCCTGAGCCCAGCCATTCCCCCTGCACAGGAGGCAGAACTTCTGCCCTGGGCAGTGCCCAGCCTTGAACAGAGCCCAGAGAGGCTGTGGAGTCTCCTCCCTGGGGATATTCCAGAATTACATAGGCATAATCTTTTCCCCTGTGCCCTGGGATGGCCCTGCTGGGGCAGGGAGGTGGTACCAGATGAGTCACTGTAGTCCCTTCCAAGCTGACCCACCCTGGGGTTCTTGCCTTGTGGCTTTGGTTACAATGAACCTGGCAGATTCATTATTTCATCCAGTTTTATATCATATTTGAGAAAACTCTAGGGACAAACCTCATTTACAAGTATTTCATAGAATCTATACAGTAGTCTTTTTAAGCTTCAAAGTTTCAGATTTCATTCTGTTTGTGAACAAGTTGGAACAAATAAGGTAAAAATTGCATCTGTCTTTTCCAGAGGGTCTTATCAGAAATGACCTAAAGGATTTTCATCACTCATCCACAGAACTTACATGATACTGCCAGCTGCATTGTCCAAAACAAACAGAATCAGTTCTTTATTGCACCTGATACGTGTAATACCCTTATTATTTCATCTCCCTCATGCAGGCTCATATCTGCAGTGCCTAATTGATATGCTGAATTTGATCAGCAACATCACCTGCCTGAAAATTCAGTAAGGAAATGATGAAAACTGGCACTTCTGTTGTATTTCTTTGGGTGACATGACTTTTTTTAACAGTGACAGGACTTCCATGTTGAAAGACCTAAATATTCACTTGGTCAAAAAATTGTGTGAAATGAATGCAGTAAGATTGGTTAACTGTAGCCATGGAAAGTTACAGAATATTTTGCTTTTTTCTCTTTATATGCAGGGTTTGTTGTAATAGAAGAGGTCATTGTGGAGGGTGTACATGTAGGAAAGCATGTTCAGTGCTGGCATGTTGGTAAAATTGTCATCTGGAGTGCTGGTGGGATTTGGAAGGGAATCCCTTGCTTGCCTCCACATCCTGCACTCCTTTTACTCCTCTCTGCAGAGGGATTTTTAGTGGGG
The DNA here is from genome assembly GCA_013400775.1 of Chaetops frenatus. Lineage (NCBI taxonomy): Eukaryota > Metazoa > Chordata > Aves > Passeriformes > Picathartidae > Chaetops > Chaetops frenatus. The sequence goes on from VZTR01003535.1 coordinate 56,039, forward strand.
ATGAGCTGGATTCATTCCCAAAAAGGGTGAACTCAAGTGGAGGTTCTTCTTTTGAACCAATACCAGGTCATTGGGGCACCTTGAGATCACACAGAGAGAAGTGATTAAAACTTAAGTAAAACCCACAGGTTTCATATGGTGTAAACATGAAAATCATCATCATTTCAATAGTGATGGCACCTCTTGTAAGAACATGTCAACAAGTGTTTAAGAGTGGCTATCCAAAAACAGAAGTAACTAGAAATCAATGAATCTTTTTCAAAGTGTAATGAGAATATGCTTAGAACTTATATTCTACATTTTTTAATTTTGGCGAAGATAGAAAGGTATAATGAAGCATAATCAGAGTTTTAAAAACTGTTAATGATGACTTTTTAATTGCTCAACTTTCAAATTTGGATTTGCTTAAGGTAGGAAAAGATAAATTCACCAGTGCTGAGATTTAAGATTGCCTAGCAACCAGAGAATGAGTACATCTAATATAGGGAAAACAAAGGAAGAAAAAAACACTTTCATTTCCGTATATATAAAGTATGTATAAATATATAAGTGTGGAGATAAATATATGTGTGTACGCCTGTACCAGACACACAACCTGTTTTTTCCAAATTGCCAACCTGAAATGCTGTGGATCATAAAAAAGAGAAATTGAAAGGCAAAAATGAGATCTAAGATGGGGATGGAAATTGGGAGTTTTCAGTTAAAAAAGATAAATCCACAGTAAGAGTTTGAGTATTGTTTTAAATCATCTTGCTGATGAAGTGAAAGTAGGAAGTGGAAAGAAAACTGTCAAGACCAGTAAATATGTTCATTTGAAAGTCTGAAAGGACAGGAAGGAAAGGAGATGTCACCTGTCTAGAGAAGATGATAATAACTTAGAACTATTAATTTTGAAGGACTGTGCTAATGATTAAACTATGTGCATGCATTGTTCCTCTGTGGAAAATGGGATGGGCAAGAAATATGAATGTTTTATTAACTGAGATATTTCAAGTGAACAACAATGTTAAAAATACCCTGATCAGCTTTAAAAGTAACGGACAACTGATTGGAAATTATAAGGTATTTCCATCATGACTTTGAATCTCTTCTGAAAATTTTAACTGAGCAAAACAAATTAATGAAGAGACAGTTTAGCCTAAGTGCTTTGTGTGGAAACCCTCAAGTTAAGGTCTCATTCATTCCCTTTTCATACACCCCTTTCACCCGACAGATCTGAACAGTGCAGTAATGCAGGTTTATTCACTTGAGCCTTAGCAAGTGGCAAAAATCTGTATGAACACAACTGAGGAGAGCCACAACCTGAACCAAAAGAATGCCTATGAGGAGTGCCTGGGTAGTTTTTGCCAGCTTTGTTGAGCTTGCAGAGAGAAGAGGTGTGGCAGGCTGTGTTGAAGGGATCCAGAGTATCTTCATTAAAGGCATTTTTCTTTCCTTTCCCTGGTTCTGCAGGAAGCATCTGGGGTTGGGTGCTGGGGGTGGTGTCACCAGTGCTGTCAGCTGAGCAGGCAGGGGAATATCTCTCTTTTTCCCTTTGATGAAACACTGTCTCGACTGATGGCAGCTTTCCTCAAATCGACAGGGCAGCCTGTGCATGAAAGGTTTCCCAGAAATTGTAAAAATATTCAGAACCCTGTTATATAACCACGTTCCCCCTTTAATCATTTTTGATCCATTTTTTACTAATGAAGATGTGGAATGACAGGAATAGTTCATCTTTTTCTCTTTTTTTTTTTTTTCTTTTTTTTTTTTTTTTTCTTTTTTTCCCTGCAGAGCCTTTTGGCATAGAAATGAACTCTCTGTAACCTATGGAAGAGAGATGAGTTTACTTTTTAAGCTGTTTTCTGTTTCTACTTGTGTTTCATATTGTCAAACATCAGATGCTTAAAAGGTCTATAACACGGCAGGCTAAAGTGCAGTGACCTGCTGCTCTTTCACATTCAAATTAATAAGGTAGCTCATAGTGTAGACCTTTGGAAAGGCAAGAGATTATACTTTTTTTAAGACAGAAGGGGATTTATTATGATAGAAATTAATCTCTGCAGATATTACTTTAGCTCTCTATTCTAACTCTTGAAGTAGGGACACACTTCTACAGTATTGTGCTATTAGATTAAACCCAAATCTTAAATCATCACTTCATCTTCAGCCAGGATTAATGTTTCAGCCCAGTCCCAGAGAGGGATTCAAATAGCAATTCTCTGTTTAGAATAATCAGATTTTTTTTTTTTAGTGCCATCTCAAGTTTTGAGAAATCAGATGGTGCATCCCCTCAGATTACAAGACCAGAAAAAGTTAAAATTAGAAACAATTTTTTACACTTGGTTTTATGCAAGTTCATTGCAGTTCTCCACCACAGCTACAAGCTACAGCATAAGTGCATGGAGTCTCTTCATCCCAGAGGCTTTCAGAAGTAACCACTTTGTTTTTCACGAGACCTGTGATAAAACCATGGATTTTCTGCTCTGAGATTTACATTCACCTGTAGTTTTCCTATCTGGCAAGTGGACATTCAAAGTTGATGTTATCATTTTATGCATTTTCTAAAACCATTTAGACACTCTGCCATGACTGTTCTAGCTAGAAATCTAGCTGAACTTTCTACTTGCATAGTAAACAATCAGCCTAGAGAAGAAGCAGAAGGAGATAGATGAGCTATTGGTATCTAGAAACCTTATTTCTCCAATAATAAGCAGGACAATTTAATTATTCCAATTGTCTTTTTTACCTTAGGAGAAACAAATTAACTGTCTGGCCATTAAATCTGAAGAAACAGCTTACAAATTTCTTAAACAGAACTGCAGAGCTCATCTTTTTTCTATGTTCACACTTTGCATCTCTGCACAAATGTGTCTACAACAAGATTTATGGTTCTGCTTCTCAGTAGTCCCTCAGCTGTGGAGAAATAGGTGTGAACTTGGGCACTGTGCAGATGATTCTGTAAATCAGGAAACTATTAAAGCTCTTTTTCTGAAAATTGATTTTAGCATGAAAGTGCTAAAGGTAGCAACTACTTTCTCAATCTTGTTCTGAAGTTTAGGTGCGCTTCTGGGCTTCAGAACTGGTATCTATTTTTGCTGTATCTATACCAGGTTTCCGTTGACTGGCTATTTCCTGAGGTGTTTATTTTTTTGTGCTGCCTGGAGATTTCTCCTTTGGAATAAGTTTTATTCTCATGAAAGCAAATGGCCAGGTTTTTTTTCTTCTTTTGAAAGAGCTTTTAAAATAAGCCATATTTCCTGTAGCCATGTAGGAAAATAAGTACAATTATGGTTGCTGTTTTAGACAGAAATGATGGCCCTCCTCTCACCATGAATGGTGGAACCAAAAGCTTGAACTTAAAACCACACAGTGTGTAGAATACCAGTAAAGAGCATCATCTCTCCCTAAAAATCTGTGTGTCTAACATCATAAAGTCATATGTCATTCTCTTTGCAGCTACAGCATCAGCACATTTACCTCGGTATCAGCTGCTGTAAATTTCACTACCTCATTATACAATGTATACTCAGTGGGTTCATATTTATATTTAATGCCTATTACTTGAAAGAATCAAGGGGGTTGAATTTTTCCATGCATACTTGCTATTTCACAGAATGTGCTCTATTTTTAAATTATAGAAGGAAATGTAGCCCAAACACCTGAATAGTCTTTATTCAATCACTTCTATCACTACAGTTTTGAAATGTGAATCCACATGATTTTTTGAAAGCAGGTTTCTTTCTTTATCATCATACCATTGTCTCAAGCAGATGTCTCTCAGAGCAGCACTTCTGCCAGAAATCCTAGTAGTTACCATTCTAGCTGTTATAGCTGAGGGAAATTGTCTCCATTTCAGGCTAATGATGTTGTGCATGGGAACTGGAATGCTTCTCTCAGGCCTAATGCAGGATACTGCACCTTAGCTTTTGGCAGGTATTTCTGTTCCAGAAAATATAACATTAAATAGTGAATAGCTTGAAGTTGGAGTAAGTAATTCTTTTTCATGTTTTTCATTTTTTTTCACTGCAAATCAATTGTGTATAATAATGGCAGCTGGCTGCTCTATCTGCTTTTACAAGGAAGCAAATTCTTTAGGAAGGTGCAGGTGGTTGAGGGATGGAACTTCTCCCTCTGCACATCTCCTTCAGCCTTCACATCACAAAAGTTGTTTTCATAAACTGTGAATTTCAGTTCTTGACAAGGATTGATGGGCTAACTGTTAACATCACAGAGTGCTGCATTATTTATACACCAGATTTGGGTTCCTGCTTTCAGGCTGTCCTTTGCTGTCAAGCAAAGGATTGAACTCCTCCGTCAGGATTCATGCAGGGTTTCATTTTTACGGGGTTTTATGGGATCAAAAAATATGTCATATAAATGTTTAAAGCTCAACAAAGAGTGGGTAAATAACTTCTATCACTAGCTGCTCGTGTAAAGGAGCAAGAGTTGTACATTCAGTATTTTATTGAAAAGGCTATGGCTTTAAAGTGGTTTTGTGAACTTACATGATGGACTTACAGAATGATAATTCTCTGGGCACTTCTAATGAAAAAGATCCAGGTTCATTGATTGAGTTATCCACCATAGACAAAATCCTTCATATTCTTAAAAAAAGTACTATTTTTTATTAGAGAGCAAATATATAGCCATTTTGTCTGAGTTTTGTTGTATAATTTTTTCTGAGTTTGGAGAATTAAGGAGGGTTCTTAATTAAAATTCTAATTCTGAGTTTGCATTGGTCTCTTTGATTTGATTCTTTCTGTCATGCTTTTTTTTTATTCTTAACCAGTCATGGTTTCCAAAGAGAGGATGGATGATTTGCTCAAGAACTAATTTGACTTCAAAATGTTCTGAAGAAATTAAAGATTTGTGGAAAAATAATTACTTTTTTTAAAAAAATCCCACAGATTCAAGACCCTTTGATACTAAATCAAGTGTCAAAGGTTTATGTACTGTCTTCAGATACACTTTTACACTTTAGATACACTTTTACAATTGAGTGGTGGCGTAAAGAAAAGTGAAATCTTAGTCAGACGTAGGAAAGACAAAAATAAATCGCTGGTTTTATTCTACATTGAATCTTACTAGAATCCTTTCAGAATGTCTTAATAAAAGTACAATAATAATTTGTCTTTTGATTTTTATTCTTTTTAAAATAATCTAATTTCTCCTGGAGTATTTATTTAATTTGGAGAAATTTGTCAAATTACACAGTCTGTTACACAAACAATATATTGACAATCACTATGGAAAGCCACCACCACAGAGCATATTCCTGCAATATTTATTGTAAATTATATATTTCCTCTTTTGGGTTTATTGCACTCTTCCATTCACAAAATCTCTCAGATTAAATTATAAAGCCACTGTTGTGTTAAAAGCATTTTAATGGTAATAAATCCCTTTATCAGTTGCATTAAGATAAAATGCACCCATATCACCTTTTTTTACTAATAACAGAGGCTTCAAAATCAAATTCTGTTCATCAAACTCAGTGGAATATATAACAAATTAGATTTCAATATTTCACCATGAAAATCCTCTCAAGAGGAACAAAATGTAAATCAAGGAGAATATTGTTGATTCAAAGGTGATATTTATTTTGTTCAGCACAATTTCACAGACAATAAGCCATAAATAACAGAGATAACACTTTATGTGGTTTTAGCTAACTTAAGTTTCAACATTTTCACAGCCTGGTACCTCCTTTTAAGTAAAATTGTGCAGCTACTCATTTTTCTGACTGCATCATATTTTATACTATGATATAGTTTAACCATTGTTGTTTAAAGTATAGACTTTTGTTCTTTAGTCTTCATTAGTATTATGTGAATGAGACAGGGTAGGTTTATTTTTTTGGTTTTGGGTTTGGGGTTTTTTTTGGTTGGAAATTTTTGTTCCCTCTGTTTTCTTCATTATTTTCAATCCCGTTTTCTTTAGATAAGCTCTGTATTCATTTTATTTCTGTGAAGTGGTAGAATGACATTACAAAAATTACACCAGTGACTGACAGGCCAAGGTGGTGGGTCAAAGGAGCAATTAGTGCAGTTATTTCCTGAACATGGAAATAAATGGCTGTTGACAGAGGAGAACATCTGCTTTATTAGTCCCAAACTGCAGGTCGGGTCACTTTATTTCAGGCTGAAAAAGCCAAAATGAATTTTCAGACAAATGAAAACCACACAGTTGACTGTCCACACTTTGATCTTTTCAGGAGATTTCAGTTTCTGGAAATATAATTCAAAACTGTCTGTGAATTCTGCTTGCCATTCAATATAAAATTTACAACTGCAAACAGTATTTTGTCTTTTTGCTTTTTATGCCGATGGCATAATTGAAATCAGAAGGACACCAAATCAGGAAATCTGTAGCAAAAATATCTTCCCTCATTTTAATCAGAATATCCATATGGATTTGCATAATAAGTGCTCCTGCTCCAGATGCTATTTAGATTATTAATTTAATTAGAGGTATGGGAATACAGTTGTCAGAACATCATTTAATAGCCGTTCTTTCAGAAGAAATTGTCTAATCCCCATAAAGTAATAAACAACCATCCTTTGCTACCCAAATAATGCAACGAAAGCAGAAAATGAGAAGCCTTGGCTCATTTAAATTCAGTCAGGAAATGTTAGTTACTGTTCTCAAATAGCTTTACTTCTCCATCAGCTGGACAGTCTTCAAGACAAAATTGTTAATATCAAGTACATGACAGTTTTCTGTGACATGAAGGTACCCTTAAACTGACAAAAAAAATTAAATAAAATTACAAATAACCCAGCAAACTATTGCACAGCTCCAGGTTTTCTGTGCAACTGATGCACAGAAATCATAAAGGCAGTTTCATGCATCAGTTGCATTTCTCAACCAATGTTTAGATGGAAATTCTCACACCAAGGATTAATCTGAAATTCACGTGCAAGAAATGTGTTGAAATGCAGAGTTGTGAGTTTACTGCCAAAATAATCCAAAGCATACTCTAATGTCAGTACTGCTGACATAAACGAAATTAATTTCCCTAACTCTTTTCAATTACATGGGAAAAAACTTGGCAATTTTCAATTTAAAAAACCCACACAAAATAATGTACTTGTTTCCTAATAATTATCTATCTGTAGATCATTATTTCAGATGCACTTACTGCACAAAATATTGCTATTTCTACATGTAATGCTGAACAGCAGAAAGCACAAATCTGCCTCTAAAGATGAAGATTGAGATAAATGAAAATGTATGTAAGATTAACTATCTGAGAAAAAGTATAACACCGAAGTTGACCAAAGGATAATCTTTAGGATTGCTTCCAGTTATCCCATTGGTGACAGGATGCAATCTGTGTATATCCTAAGTGTCTCCCGGTTAGAAAAAGTGAAAAGTTACTGTTTGCTGTTGTCTTTTGCAAATAGACTGGGTCTAAGACAATCACATTTTACAGAGTGGAAAATTAGGGACAGGCGAGTATGTGGAGATGTGCTGTTAAATTAATATAAAATTGAATCAGCCAAAAATCATTTAAAGGACATAGAGTTCATCAGTTCTTTCTGTACTTAGTTATCAAAAATCTGCCGTATTCAGAGACTGTGGGTAACTGTGGGCAACTTTTCTAAAAAACTTTTCTTTTTTTATTTTCCCTGTTCCCTGCAGCGGACGTGTGTGACTCCAACCCCTGCCAGAACGGTGGCATTTGCCTGTCAGGGCTCAATGATGATTTCTACTCCTGCGAGTGCCCGGAGGGCTTCACAGACCCCAACTGCTCCAGCCTTGTGGAGGTTGGTAAGTGAAAATTTAATTTAATTGCTGAAATACCTCAAGTGGATCGTTAGTCTGTGGGTGGCCAAGCAGAGATCCTTGTCCGTGGTGTTTTGTGTCGTGATGGTGATGCCTTTTTGGAGCTACCTAAAAACAGAGGCCATACAAAATTAAAGGAATAAAAAGTAGTTATATTTATTGAAGGGCCTTCAGGTACATTTAGGGCAGACAAAGCTCCCCAGGGCCTACACCCAAAAATGGACCACGTGTCACGAGTTTTCAGACTTTTACAAGTTTGGTCCATAATGGGGGTTAGTCTTCCAATTACAGCTTCAGGTAATGAAGTCCTTTACCCTCAGTTTGCTCCCCTCCAACTCACTTTTGTTTCCATTTCTCAGGGCCTGAGACAGTGAGGTGTCCTTGATTCCCAGGCCTGGAGAGGAATTGTTGTGTCTGACCAAAATGGGAAAGCAGTAGCTGACACTCTATATGGAGTTTAGAGTTATACACTAAAGAATTGCAGGGTTACAAATATATGAAAAACATAAAAGCCAAAATCCTAAAACATCAATGGATTTGTTATATTGATCATTATTAGGGGTTTTAACCTCATATCTATGCCTTAGTCGTCTCTATAAAAATTAGCAGTTGAAACAGCATCTGCAGAACATAATTAGGCAGAAAAGTCCAGTGCTCCACTTCGCAAAAAGTCCATAGTGGTGACTTAAAAGTTGCTAACATTATACAAAGATCAATTCTAGACAATTCTAGATCATTCTAGATAATTCTATGATAATTCAATATGTCCTCCTTCAACCAGTTCTCTTCAAATCTTCATTTCTGATAGTTTTATGCCAAGGTCCAGAGTAAAGATTATTTCTTATCCAAATTAAGAGACAGGAAAAGCATAGGAGAAAATAACAATAACACAAAGTAGTCACTTGTTTGAATTTTAAAATAATTACCCCTCTAGAGGGTCTAATTAATCACTAGATGAGTGCATAGAGCACAAGTCAAACATACAGAAATTTTGTGATGTGCACATGACTTAAAGTAAACAAAAATCTGAGCAGTAGATCCAAAACATCCAGCTGGTCAGGCCTTCATATTAAGAAAATCTTAAGGAGAAAGCCAGAATCTGGAGGAAAAGATAGAGGTAGATATCTCATTAAAAGTTAACTGAGCTCTTGTATTATCCCAAAGAAGCTATAAAAATATGTGTGTAGAGAAAAATGATGGAACTGTCACAGCTGGGCTTAACACTGCAACTGTCCTAAATCTGTGTGGTTCTCACTTTTAATAAATAAATAAAAACTGTGCAGGGAAAACCTGGTCTCACTGTTCTGAGGATTACATATATCTCTGCCATGAGGTTAAGGGAACAGAACTTAGTCCAGAAATACAGGGCTGTTCTGCTTATGTTAATTTTTTGTTCATTTCCTTTCTTAAAAATGAGGCTACTGCCATTTTCAGAGTGGATTCTAAGTGTCCAAAATGTAATTTTAAGGGAATTTGGATTTCCTTTGGTTCCTCCTAACTTAAATTTCCTGCAGACAAATGGAACTAGATCCTGTGGGAGAATGACCAGCTTCAGACACCAACTGCGTATTTTTCAGACTCTAAAATACCAATGTAGCTGGTTACCACCTAAAATTTGAGTTGCACAAGTAAGGGCTTGTTGCCTTGGTGCAGCCATACAAGAAGCCAGGTGACACTGCCTCAAATCCTATTTTTCATCCCTTTCCCTATAATTTTTATCAGTGCTCAAATTTATCCTACGGATATAGCTCATGCTACCCTAAAATGGCCTAGACATGGCTTCACTTCAGGAAACTTTTGGATTTATTGTGTACTTGGCTGGCAGGAAATTGCATGGCACATAACTGGGTGGACAGCAGACATGACTGAATCTGAGAAAAAAATCATATTGTGATAATTGCTACTGTAATTAGCAGATGAACATTAATAGGGCTTTAAAAATACACATATACTTAACTAAAACCTTCAAGCACTTCAACAAAAATTCAGTTCAGTACACAGAGTAAAACATAAGTAAATAAGTTGACAATATGCGACAATCACAGCACTTACGGAAGCAGGATGTTACATTTGTAGTTTGCAATCCATGGGGAATATCTGCTGGACAACACTGGTTAACTAAAGAACTGATTAATATTCCTATAGTAACCAAAATCCAGAATGTTAATTTAGTTCGTGTTTGTCTTGTATGTTAGACATAAGGATTCAGTCTAGCACTGTTAAAAACTTTAAAAATAGATTTTAAAATAATCTTTCACTTTTTAGTAAAAGATTATTCCACACTATGTGTCCAGTCATATAAACAATTGAAAAAATAAATGTTATTTCAAGAAGATAATTTGATTTTTTTTCCTATGAAAATGATGATGATTAGTGTAAGCTGTTAGTCAGTCAGCTCCATTAATTCAAATGCTGAAATGTTGAAAGTAAAATAATGTTGTAACATGGGTCTAGAGGAGCCCAGGATTGCAAGACCCTGGGTGATCACTTCTACTAAGACTTTTTATTAGATGTAAGATATAAGAAGGAATGCCAGCAAAGGTTGCTTCTCTTTGGCTTTTTAATGAGTTTTTGCCCAAAAGCTAATCTCTTAATCCCTTGTATCTCAAAAAAGACTTCTTGACAATTTTCTGTGTAGTTGAAAACACTTAAGTTGGTTAAAAATTGGTATTTAAGATGTCATGTAGGAAGAAAAGAGGAGGGTGAGAAAAAAAACAACACAGAGAAAAGCCTGTGTCACTCTGTCTCCCTCAAAAGGGCTGCACAGAAAATTTTAAAAGCAGCTGAGAGTTGTCTTCATCCCCCTCATTAGAGACTTCAGCATCAGACTTTGTGCAATGACAGGATGAACTGCTGAACTCTGGGCACCAGCTGGGAAGCCATAAATTTTTCAAGAGACATACCTTGAACAGGAGGATTTTCACAGTAAAAGACAACAGGGATTTTACTTAATCATGCATTAATGTGGGTAAATAAAAGGCAGTCCCATTCAGAGAGCAAGTCATGAACTGTGCAGAGGAAAAATAAAGAAGAAGATGCATACAAGTACCCAGGAAGAGCAAATATTTAGGTAGAAGTCCTCCCGAAATAGATCAACAGATATTCAAGATAGTTTGGGAGCTGCATGGATACTCAAAAATGCAACTCCCTTTATCATCTTAATGTAGCTAATATTTAAAACAACCTGACATTGATCATAATACCAATTTCAAACTAAGAAGATTAATTAATTATGTGTTTTAATAAATTTACCCACGGAAAAAATATTATTTTTCTGCCATACTTATTTTTTTTTTCTCACCTTGTAACTTCGAGTGTGTCTAAGCTGAAATTTATATAAAATGTTTGTGATAGTAATTTGTATATTTTTAATTGCTAATTCCATTCTGACCCTACTCTTTCATTAATGGCAATCCCACTTTATTTCCTCTGTATACTTATATACCAAACTTAGTCGTGATAAAAGACTTGGGATGAGGTGATAGATCTGTAATGTCATCTTACTCATGCAGCCAGGTTTTTCAGCACTCTGATAGATTTTAAATATCTGATAAATTGGCAGAGAATAAGATAGAGACATGCAGGAAAATGTGTGTTTTAGTTTTTTTCAGCATATCCTCCAGCGAGGTAGGAAAGGATTTAGCTAAACAGATAAAAGGTGATTAAATCAAACATTCTAAATAGCAGGATGTTTTCCAAAGATAATGAGAACAGTATGGTCCAGGTTAACTCCTTAGTAGACTCCTGCCTGCATACATGGAAACACTAATTTTAACCTAAATTGGAACAAAATAATTTTTGATTAATTAATATTGGCATTGAAATGCATTACAGAGAAGATGACAGACTTTACATCTTTTAAATGACTCACAAACAATTCTCAGGAATCATGTAAATTAAGGAAATACAATAAACAGCAACTGTTACAGACAATTAGTAGGAATCTTTAATGACTTCTGTTCAGGAAAACTCTTAATGTGCTGCCTGTCAACTTGGGTGACTAATTAACCATGGACCGCACCCGAGGGGA
>VZTR01003535.1:82330-93403 GCA_013400775.1 Chaetops frenatus
GGGGAAGAAGAGGGAAAAAAAAAAAAAAAAAAAAAAAAAACCAAAAAACCACACAACAACAACAACAACAAAAAACAACAAACCAAAAACAGAAAAACAAGTGGCAAAATATTATTCTCCAGGTTTTTGCCTGAAGAAAGCAGTTGATGGAGAAGACAAGCTAGTAATTTTTTAGTGTACTTAAGTGCAATGACAATCAATCAAGTTCCATACAAGGCTTTCTTGACCATGGATATGTGGGTCATTTTCCCAGATCTGCAGGATTACACACTTCATATATTCAGCCTGAATGCTAAAGATAAATGCTATGGAAGCATAAAGGAAATTATTCCTTTAAATTTAGCATATTTCAACAACCATGGAATCCCAGAATGGTTTGGGTTGGGAGAGACTTTGAAGTTCATCTGGTCCCACCCCTGCCATGGGCAGGGACACCTTCCACTGTCCCAGGCTGCTCCAAGCCCCAGTGTCCAGCCTGGCCTTGGACACTGCCAGGGATCCAGGGGCAGCCACAGCTTCTCTGGGCACCCTGTGCCAGGGCCTCCCCACCCTCCCAGGGAACAATTCCTTCCCAATATCCCACCTAACCCTGCCCTCTGGCAGTGGGAAGCCACTCCTTGTGTCCTGTCCCTCCATCCCAGCTGTCTTTGTTCATGTCCCACCTCTTTACAGCTCTTTTTGATGAACACAAGGCATTGCTGAACCCAGCAGCAAGGAGAAAAATACTGATTTTCATTACTCTGACCTGAAACGACCCAAGATAAAAGCATTTCCAAGTGCCATCTCTAGTGCCAAGGAGAACAGATTATAAAAGTAATCCTTTTTTTTTTTTTTTCATGATGGGCTGCGACAACGTGCAGTGAGACAGGAATGTGTTCAAGTGTTCTAGACTCCATCCAACGTGAGCTGGAAGGGAATAGTGCAAGGAGACGTTTTTGCCATCTGTTTGCAGAACAGAAAAGGGGAAAATCCAAAATGAGGGGCAGAATTTCAGCACAGCACTCCAGAGCCTGGCAGCTCTTTTTTTCTCAGAGTGGGAGGTGCTGGTTGGGAATGGTTTTAAATTTCGGCCACAAGAAAAGGTGCTAAGCACCCCTTGGAAACCCAAAACTCTGCACTGAAAATGAATAAATATGCTCTGAGAAATGCACAGGAAAGTAGGTAAGACATGGAAAAATCCATAAACTCAGGAAGAAATAAAAACATCTTTAAAAAAAAAGGCAAAAAAAAAAAAAAAAACAACCTCAAAATCAATAGGCTGGACTCCTACACTAATGAAAAGTGAAGGGCATGGAGGACCACCAGAGTGCTCAGTGATGGCTGCTGTGAAAATGTTTCTTTCAGGGGTGAATTCAGAGAGGTTCATAAACTGTTGGCTTCCAGACAACAGCTTTATTCACCAAGAGAAGAGAAAAACCAGTGGAAATGTTCTTCCCTTGTTCATGAGACAAGGCCTTTAACATTTAGTTATTTTCTGAAAAATTAAGAACAATATAGATGAAAAATTAAGAGGAGAAATGCAGCATTTCTGAGAAGAATAAAGAAACTTCACGCCAGGTCTATTTTTTCTATCTCCTGTCACAGTGCTTTTGCCTAGTTTTCACCTTGCAAAGCCATGTTCATGTGAGCAAGAGATAAAAAAATGATCTTTTTTTACACATGAGCATATTTCTAATTTGGCATTCCTATTTGTTGAAGTACAGGTGTCAGCAAAGAAGTTTGTGTGCTCACTAAAACCAGTGTAGGACAAAAACTCATTCAAATTCACTCAGATTTAAAGTAAGCTTCCTTGCCAGTTGTATTTTAGGGCAGAACAATGTGTTATTTTTAAGTGTTCAACATGGCCTCTGCAGATACCCTTTGAAAAATTGATGTGTGGCTTACTATCACTGTTTTTAACCCCAGATCTGTGGTAATAAATTTCTGAGATCTAGATAAGATAAGTGTTTTATTGAAACTGGGTATTACTGACACAGTTTTGTCACAGTCTACATCAGGTACATTTTTCAAGATACATTTTTCAATCCTAAACAATTATGAATTCAGATAAGTGTATCTAGTCTTTATTCAAGTTAAATATAAACCAAGTGTTAGCTCCAAAGTCATAAGGTCTTCTTTTGTTTCTGACCAAGCAGAAAATTTAGAAGTACGTGTGTCTATTATTCCTTAAGCAGTAACTTCCAGTCTCCAAACTTTACCTGAGCAATGAAAATAGTGTTTTATTCATTTAAAAATATCTTATTTGCCTTTCTTGCACCAAGACCTGACTCTTCTCTCACACCAGAGTTCACGGTAGGTAGCTTTATGGTGGGGCATTTTCTTTGTCCCTGAATTTACCAAAAAAATATTAAAAACCACACATTGAACCAAAGCAACATGTTTCCCTGCATGGGACCCCTCCACCACCACATCTCTCATTTTATCTGCCATCTGCTCCTTTGAATTCTCCTCTTGGCATGTTGTGCAATTTACAGATCAGATTTCCTGTGATGGGGATCGTGTTGTGTGGAAATTATTATTAAAGCAGCCTGCCTGCCCCCAGTCATGCTGAACAGGGTACTATGGACTTATATGGGAATAAATAAAAGAAAAAAAAAACAGTTAATTCTTTTGCAGGGCCTATAATGAAGCCAGTCATTTGCACCAAGAGCTGTATGCCCCTGGTCCTATGCAGTTTTATTAATTATGGTGTATTTTGTATGAAACTGTGGCTATTCAATCCTTTTTGTCTAATTTCAAACTAAACATTTTTAATATTGGTGGCTCAGTGTTTGACAGGTGTTGTCCAGTCTTAATGATTTTGTGATAAAGTTTCTGTCTGCCTGCTTTTTTATACAGCTTCATTGCCCAGAAAGGATGACAGCACAATCTTTGCAGTGGGAACACTACATAATTTGCCAAAATTCACTGACTATTTGGGAAAGTGCTGAAAATTGCAGGACTTATCCTGTATTTTTAGGATTTGAAAATATCTGGGGTTTCCTGTATATTTATTTATTGAACTTTACCGTATGTATTTCCACAAGGCAAAGTGTCCAGTCTGGGTGTAATTGCCTGGCAGCAGGCCAACTGGTTGAAGTTATTTTGAGGTTAAAAGCGGCAAATAGGGACACAGAAAGTTCATGCATTAAGGTTAGTGTCTGGTATTACAGGACTGAGTAGAGTTCATGTTTATTTTTCTTAACTGCTGTTTTCTCATCTGTTTTGGGCATTCTTTTATTGCCTTTTGAATCTTTTTTTATGTTGTTGGATGTTGCAAATTGAATATTTTCAAGTAGTGTGGATAAAATACCACATGGAGAGACCTAATCCAGCCTTGTGTACCAGTTCAGAGCCAGAAAACACTCTGTGAACATCTGAGTGGGCTTCTATTGGATTTTTTTTCCCCAGGTGGGAGTACAGTTATAAAATAAAAAGTATTATCACCATTATCACTTTGCAGTGTAGTATGTGATGTTATTTTAAATTTCCACAATCGCATAAGAACAGGTAGTAAAATTTGCCTTAAAACACACAAAACAACCAAGTGAAACAGCTCCAGGCAAATGACTGAAATATGAAAAGATGAAATTGTTTGGCTTGAAAGGCAAAGTTTTCTATCTGTGATTACAGGAATTTCCCAGGTAGGGTTTTTACATCCACAGTAACAGATGCTATCAGGTACCTACTTCTATAACTGTATTTTACAACCTTTTATTAGCATTTTATTTTAGGATTATTCATTTGATTACTGGAGAGTGTTCTTTGACATTTAGAGAAGCAAAGACTATTGCACAATGATTTGAAGCCTTATCCACTTCTACCCATTTGAGTACACTTGTTTTTTGAACACCAAAGTGCCAAGGGTACCTTTTCATTACATTTTCTGCTCTTTTGTAGCATTCACATCTTCTCAAAGCTGCAGATGGCATCATGTGTGTGTGTAAAGCTGTGTGATATTTCAAGCCATGACAGACTACTCGTGGTTTCAGAATTACAACTTTCAGTAGTGTTGTGCCTTTGGCAGCACTCGAATCCTTGGCAAGAGCTGGAGCTGACTAACAGCTCGAGAATTGCTTTAAAACTAAATTTCTTTACACTGTTTTCCATAAGAAGACCATCCTGCCAAATACCAGGGCACTCCCGCCTTGTTCTATAAAGGTGTAAATGCAAAAGCACTGACAAAAAAAAAATCTAATCTTGTCTTCTACAAAATGTTGTATTTCATCAAAATAATTTTTTTTATTTTATATCTAAACATATTCTTATTCAGCACTGATGGCCTTGACAATTGGTAAAAAAGGAAGAAGAGTGGGAATGAGTTAGATGCCTTTATTGGTATTTCTAAGACTGTCATTTTAGGACAATAGTATCCTAGATTTTAATAATTCCTGGCATTTTGCTCAGACACCCACTTTTTATGAGAATTTTTTCTTTTCTTGAATAAAACAATGAAGAATAAGTAAGTTTTTCATAGGTTCTAAGTGCTTAAATCAATATAAACCTGTGAAAAATGATACTTCTTCTCTACTAAGTGCCAAGGGCCATTTTTAGGGTTTCTTAATTAATGTATTTGTTTTCCATCGAACATCTGTCACTCAAGCAGACTTTCATCAGTTCATGGTGCGTTATCTCTGCCATGCACTGCTGAGGTCCTGGTGTCCTCCTTCTGGCTTTGTTTTTGTTCATTTCTGTTTGTTCTGTTGGGTCCTTTTTACCTGTTTCTTTGGGATGTTTGTTGCATTTTTTGGTTTGGGTATTTTGTTTGGTTTTTTTTCTCATGGATGACTGCAAAAACAACTTTTCCAGCTGAAGGAGGAAGGAGGAAAATTCTGCTCCAAGCGCCTGTGGATGCTTAGTTGTGTCAGATGGGGAGAGAGGGAAGAGACAGGTTTCTTAAATACGTGTTTTCAGTGAAACATCTGCAACATTAAAATCACATTCTTAATGACCACAGCTGAGATTTTGGGAAGTCAGTTAGACTTCCTTGCATACAGGTCCTCTGAGACCCCTGAGATTTGATGCTGAGCAGAATATAATTTATTTTTGATGTTGCATTCAGAAAAAAATATTGCTTGTTCTTGGAGCTTACTGCTCCTTTGGATGATTTTGTAGATCTCTTGCACAGATTTTCCAGAGGGATAATACCATATATATCTAAGCCTATTATTTTATATATGAGTCTCGCATTTTATTTGAGTGTTAAAAAAAGTATTTCACATTAATATAAAATTTAAAAAAGCTTTAATATAATACAAAGCTAGTGTAATGTGTCATAAGATATAACATTGCATAGCAGGCTGTTACAGTGGATCTGCCTAAACCAAGATATTTTTGCTTCAAAATTCAGATTTTTTTCCCCAGACCTGTCAAGGTTTCTGCCATTGTAACAGAAATAATCAGGAGTCTGGCATAGATATTCAGATACTATCCAAGCATTGCCTTTCTACATTATCTGTCTCAAACTAATGTTAGATGACTTGTATCCTGGTAAGGGATTTCCAAACCTGCCTGTCTTTTCTTGGGGATTTTTATCCCACTTATGTCATGAAGTATTATTCACCTCTAAGAAAAACAAGATTAGGTTTTCCCAAGTGAACATCAGCTTTTTCTGAAAAAGATGAAATCCAACATTTCTCCTGCCATATATCTTATTATATTTTGTCAATGATGCATAAAAAGGAGAAGAAACTTGTTGTTGGAAAACACTTTAAAGCTGTAGAGTAATTTGCAATTTAAGGTCATGCAGTGCTGTTATCAGACCTTGGCTTGGGGATGTCTGTGACCTTTTCGGGGGCGTTTTTTCAGTTTAATTACTGGCTCCTCTGTGGGAGTCTTCAGGACATTTCAGGAGTCAGAAGGAAGTTGCCAGGCTGATGGGGACCCACCACCCACAGCCGTGAGTCACCAGCTTGTGCCAGCCCAGTTGAGCATGGCAACTCTGTCTTATTTCTTCTGCACTCCTCTTAAGCAAGCAAAGAGTAAATTACAGATAATTACCCCAGGGATGAGTCACTATATAAATAGCTTTTTTTAAAAATAAGTAAGTGTTTAAAGTCACTGCTGATGGGGAAAAAAATAAGGTAGTGTCTTGTAGGAAATTTTTGGTGTGGTAATTTAGTACATTTCCTTAAGAAATGGAAAGCAGAGTGCTGATATTGCATGTAAGCTGGTATGATAAAGCAAAAGTAGGCATATTCTTTGAGTACTCAAGATCATCCTGGAGGCTGTGTTTTTAAACATGGTTTATTAGTCTAAAAGGAGGTAAAAATATCCCGTCACAAAAAGCAAGATATTAAATTAATTAAATTTTTTTTCTAAAAGTCTGTATGAATTGGGAAAAAGTTCATAACTGCATTTTCATTTCCATTTTTAATATCCATCTTTAATTTCTGCCTAGCATTAAGAAATACAATATTGACAAGTAGAATTAGGTCTTTTTGCAAAAGCAGTTCTCACTAACTCTAACTCAGACAAGAGAAGAACATAATCTATTCCTAGAAGAGCTTAAACCAGCAGTCAAATAGCCAAAATTCATTAAATAAACAGAAAAGTAACATTATTGGCATAGCCGTCCTGGCATTTGAGTGATTTATTCAGCTGAGATCCAGCTATCTTGTTTTATTTAGATGTGAACCTAAGTGCAGAGTGGTCCCTCTGAAACAACCATCAGAGTAATAACAGAATCCAGCTTTGAATTGCTAATGCTGCTATTCATCCCCATAATTAAGTCTCAGAATATTATTCAAATAGCAGTCTGAGGGAAATGGTTACTGGAATAAATATTCCTTGTATAATTGGACAATTTTGTTTAACCAGTTTTAAAGCATAGTCTCCAGTACTTTGAATTATTTTTCATTAAAGCAGCACTAGAGCTGGAAGCTAATATGGACTTGGGGCATTTGTAAAATTTCAACTTCCAGCTTTTACATTCTGTTATGTTTGTGTAGTTGCCTCTTCCACTGGTACCTTGAGAAATTGCAACCTACTTTATTGACTTAATTTGAATTTTGTTTATTTACTTCAGATTCTGTTTTTCTGAGATTTAAATATTCTAAATATTCTGGTTTAGGCATTTGTTGCTGTTGTTTTTGTGGGGTTTGGGGGACAGGAGGTTCTTTGGCCTTTTTGTTGGTTGGCTGGTTCCTTTTTGTGTGTGTGTGTGTGTGTGTTTATAATCAGCTGTCATGTTGTTATATTAATGATTTAGCTGATTAGTTCAAGTTAAAAACAGTGGGATGATATTTTCCCTCCTTTCTTTTATTGCTTTCAAATCCTCTAGTACCACACAGACATTTTATTTAAATTTAATTTAGGTAACAAAAGAATGCATTAAAAGCTTGATTTGATCTTTACATACGTACCCTACATAACAGATTGATCTAGTTTCAAAATACACATTTAAACATTAAATAAGGACTTCCAGAAGGCAAGGCTCAGCTAAGTACCATGTTTAGGCCATTTTAAACTATGTTTCACATAATGTTATGTTGTTTTTTCTGTGTAGCCTTCTTCAGGGTTCATCTGAATGCCAAACTTTAGAAATAAAAATCACCTGTTTACCTCCAATGACTGTGGTTAGAAACAAGATAGCTGGCTGGTGCTTGAGAGAGTAATTCATTATTTCCTCTCGATTAGATTTGACAGTCCCCAAAAGGACACCATGCTACTCTGCAATTAGGAATAACTGATGTGCTCAGTGCTGGTTGTCACATACACTTGCATACAGAATATTGTGCTGAATTAACCAAGGTTTACGGCCTCTCTCAAAAGCACTTGGTGTCTGCTGGCAATTTTTTGCCAAAAATAGGGGAAAAAAAAGAAGAAATTTTCACCCTGTTCCTCTCTTAATTTCTCTGTGCATAAAGCATGGGGTGATAGCAAAAGGAAAAAAAAATCAGTTTACCAAGCATGCTGCTGGTCTTTGAGGAAATGTTTGAAATTTTTACCCATTCCATTTGCAAGCTCCGTCAGGGTAGATCAATGCTTGCCTTGGATGAAGGTTGTTTGAACTGGTCCTGCAAGAAACCAAAACAGGAGGAGTTTCCATTTCAATTGGTAGTAGGCAGTTGTTGAAAGAGGAAAAAGTAAAAGTGTGAATGCACAGGTTTAATATCTCAAGAGGGCCTCTAGATCACATTTATGGAGACTACTTTCCTACTTCTAGGCCCTTTCACAGTATCCATGTGAGAAGCACTTGAATTCAGCTTTTGCTGTCATTCAAAAGTTTTTCAAGGCTATGAAGAGACTGTTTTTGTGATACATGTGTATATAAAACACACTGACGAGAAAAAGAGAAAGAACTAGGTCACTGATATACTTTTAAAATGCNTTCTCACTAACTCTAACTCAGACAAGAGAAGAACATAATCTATTCCTAGAAGAGCTTAAACCAGCAGTCAAATAGCCAAAATTCATTAAATAAACAGAAAAGTAACATTATTGGCATAGCCGTCCTGGCATTTGAGTGATTTATTCAGCTGAGATCCAGCTATCTTGTTTTATTTAGATGTGAACCTAAGTGCAGAGTGGTCCCTCTGAAACAACCATCAGAGTAATAACAGAATCCAGCTTTGAATTGCTAATGCTGCTATTCATCCCCATAATTAAGTCTCAGAATATTATTCAAATAGCAGTCTGAGGGAAATGGTTACTGGAATAAATATTCCTTGTATAATTGGACAATTTTGTTTATCCAGTTTTAAAGCATAGTCTCCAGTTCTTTGAATTATTTTTCATTAAAGCAGCACTAGAGCTGGAAGCTAATATGGACTTGGGGCATTTGTAAAATTTCAACTTCCAGCTTTTACATTCTGTTATGTTTGTGTAGTTGCCTCTTCCACTGGTACCTTGAGAAATTGCAACCTACTTTATTGACTTAATTTGAATTTTGTTTATTTACTTCAGATTCTGTTTTTCTGAGATTTAAATATTCTAAATATTCTGGTTTAGGCATTTGTTGCTGTTGTTTTTGTGGGGTTTGGGGGACAGGAGGTTCTTTGGCCTTTTTGTTGGTTGGCTGGTTCCTTTTTGTGTGTGTGTGTGTGTGTGTTTATAATCAGCTGTCATGTTGTTATATTAATGATTTAGCTGATTAGTTCAAGTTAAAAACAGTGGGATGATATTTTCCCTCCTTTCTTTTATTGCTTTCAAATCCTCTAGTACCACACAGACATTTTATTTAAATTTAATTTAGGTAACAAAAGAATGCATTAAAAGCTTGATTTGATCTTTACATACGTACCCTACATAACAGATTGATCTAGTTTCAAAATACACATTTAAACATTAAATAAGGACTTCCAGAAGGCAAGGCTCAGCTAAGTACCATGTTTAGGCCATTTTAAACTATGTTTCACATAATGTTATGTTGTTTTTTCTGTGTAGCCTTCTTCAGGGTTCATCTGAATGCCAAACTTTAGAAATAAAAATCACCTGTTTACCTCCAATGACTGTGGTTAGAAACAAGATAGCTGGCTGGTGCTTGAGAGAGTAATTCATTATTTCCTCTCGATTAGATTTGACAGTCCCCAAAAGGACACCATGCTACTCTGCAATTAGGAATAACTGATGTGCTCAGTGCTGGTTGTCACATACACTTGCATACAGAATATTGTGCTGAATTAACCAAGGTTTACGGCCTCTCTCAAAAGCACTTGGTGTCTGCTGGCAATTTTTTGCCAAAAATAGGGGAAAAAAAAGAAGAAATTTTCACCCTGTTCCTCTCTTAATTTCTCTGTGCATAAAGCATGGGGTGATAGCAAAAGGAAAAAAAAATCAGTTTACCAAGCATGCTGCTGGTCTTTGAGGAAATGTTTGAAATTTTTACCCATTCCATTTGCAAGCTCCGTCAGGGTAGATCAATGCTTGCCTTGGATGAAGGTTGTTTGAACTGGTCCTGCAAGAAACCAAAACAGGAGGAGTTTCCATTTCAATTGGTAGTAGGCAGTTGTTGAAAGAGGAAAAAGTAAAAGTGTGAATGCACAGGTTTAATATCTCAAGAGGGCCTCTAGATCACATTTATGGAGACTACTTTCCTACTTCTAGGCCCTTTCACAGTATCCATGTGAGAAGCACTTGAATTCAGCTTTTGCTGTCATTCAAAAGTTTTTCAAGGCTATG
The DNA here is from genome assembly GCA_013400775.1 of Chaetops frenatus. Classification (NCBI taxonomy): domain Eukaryota; kingdom Metazoa; phylum Chordata; class Aves; order Passeriformes; family Picathartidae; genus Chaetops; species Chaetops frenatus. The sequence continues at coordinate 92,432 of VZTR01003535.1, forward strand.
AAGAGACTGTTTTTGTGATACATGTGTATATAAAACACACTGACGAGAAAAAGAGAAAGAACTAGGTCACTGATATACTTTTAAAATGCACTTTTGCTGGGAATATGTCTGTTTCCTTCTTCTGAATGTGAGGGTAATAGATAGTCCAGAGCCATCAGTGCCTTTTGATTGTAACTTAAGGCATTTAATGGTTATCTATCAACAAAAGAGAGAGATGAATACAGGATTTCTATTGCTTTTCCCAGAAAAGTAAACATCTGGAATGGAGAGCCAAGTGGGTAACTGTGTCCCTGACAGACACAAACACACACACAACCCACCCCAAAACTGCCACTTTGGCTCCCTGACTGTTCAATTTCAGAATCAGCAATTCCCACCAGGTTGGGAAGAAACTGAAAGGAGCAGAAGAGGTAGAGGGTTATGAGAATAAAGTTTTTCACTTTATCTAATTGCTTTTATATTAAGGAAATGTAAATAATACAACGATTAATATTACATGGCTTTCTTCATTTGTATTTTTTCTCTTTTTCTTTTTCTCTTTCCCTTCCGTCCTCTTCCCATTCCCTGTCCCTACCTCCCTCCCCACTCCTGACACCTTTTTGCACAGCCTCCATTGAAGAGGATCCAACTTCAGCAGGTATGAATAATTTACATTCAATTTAACTATTTCTTGAGAGCTACCTTTTCTTAAAAATCATTTTAACCAGTTTCATTTTATGCATTGCTTGGTAAATAGGCCTATCACAGTTGGGTTCTATCCTCTTCTGTCTGTTTCCTCTTCTTTTTATCTTCTTTCTCCTTAACATGGAGTCAGTAGGAAACATAATCCTCTAGTAGCATTTAAAAACATTAGGTGAATCTTTCTTCCTTCTTACATGATTAAGCTGGCGCATCAAGCTTCAGATAGCAAAATAAGCCAAAAGCAATCAGGAGTTTAAAAAAAAGTGGGGGTTTTGTGTTTGCGTGGTGTTT
>VZTR01003535.1:103208-130054 GCA_013400775.1 Chaetops frenatus
ACTAAAGATAAGTAAAAGGCCAAAATATTTCACAGTTCAGTCCTTATTCAAGACACAATTTCCACTGGCTGCCATGGGAGTTGTGGCTGTGTGGCTACCATTGAGATTAAAATAACAATTATGATACTGTAATTATGTATGTTCCAATTATGATCACAATTGTAATTTTAATTGTAACATGCTCCCATGAATGTCCAGTTGTCTATTACTTAAAAAAATGTTAACATTAAACCTACATTTATACACTTCAAAAGTTATTTGTGTCAAATAACCTGAGAAATGCCTGGGAATTCCTGGAGCTTTATTGGAATGGCTACAATAGCTACAGTGAAGAAGGCACAGCCCAAGAACACAAAGGTCTGGATAGAGATTTATATATTCAATTTGCCTGCAGCACTGTATTTTAACATTGACTTGCAAAGCGTGAATTAACACTCTACAGTAATATTACATGTCAGTGTTACAGTTATTCATGAATTTCATTAGTTTCGACTTTTCGACAGTATTTCGTTCTGTTCAAACTGCAGAACAGTTTATTTATTAATATGCACTAAGGGAAAGAGTGAGAGTATTTCAATATCTTTCCATGTTGACCCAAAATGTCTCAATTTTCTTTTTTTAATCCAGCCTCCTAAATAACAAAATATTTCTACTACTTTTTTTTTCTGCAAAACAGCAATGCTGGGCTTTTTTTTTTTAACAAAATAAAAATCAAACATCCTGCCAGGTGTGTGTTCTGCTCTAACCTCCCATGAGCAGGGGCAGAGAGAGAAGGCATAAAGCAATGTATTTATCATCAAGTGTTGTTTCCATCCCAAGTTTTTCTAGCAGATTACAGTAAATACCATAGAGCATCCTAGAAAATTCCAAATAAATGTTTTTGCCTCAAGCTGTTCAAGTCATACAGTTGGCTGTGTCTGATGACCTACCCATTGCACAGCTGAAGGTGGACACCAGGAAAGGCTGTGTGGATCTGATGCCAAAAGACTTTTGGTTTTTATATATTTTTCATATATCTGTAGCTCTGTAGACTATTATTTTATAATTGTACAGCTTTTTAAGTAGGAGGCCAAACCAAAGGGGGGATTACTTCATTAACTTCTAATTGGAGATTGTTGTCAATTACGCTAATTTGCTAAATTTATAAAAGTGTTGAAGCCCTGTGTCATATGTGTGTTCAGCCGTAAGTGCACCTGGAGGGTCTTCACTAAACAGTAACATCTTTTTATCACTTTAATATTGTTTGGCTCTTTTAGGGTCTATAAGGCAAGAGCTCCAGTGGACGTCTGCCATGCCATTCCACAAAGGAGTAAATTAGTTCCCTGGGGAGTGCTGCAGCTCAAGCCCCAACTCCTGAAGGCAAAAATTTACCTGTGTTGAGACCTGTACATGAACTTCTTATTACAAACTATTACACTATGTGTAATAACACCAGCAGGAATTTTAAGTTAAAACATTGTTTACCAGAAAACACCAATCTGCATTATTGCCCTGCAGGATTTATTACCATTAACCACCAAAATAACTCAGTACTTCCATCCAGGTGCAACTGATTTCATGTGAACCACATTAATCACGAGCAATTAATTTTTATTTGTGCTGTGGAAGTAGCTGGTGCAAAGGAAGCAGATCTCAAGTGATCCTGCTGTGTATCTTCCAAACTAAAGGCTCATGATGGCAAACAGGGATTATGATTTTAAACTGGGATGCTCAATCAGTGTAGGTTTCTGGGTTGACAAAACAACAAATATGGAGCAGTAATGGGAGATGAAGATAAAAAAATAAAAGAATGGTCTAGCCAGGAATGGAGAAAGAGCTGGAAATAGTGACAGGGTCAGGAATTCAAAAGGATTGAGGGTTGGGGTTTTTTGCATGGAAATGGCAGGGTTTGATGACAGCTTGGAAAAAAAATGTGGAAGAGGAAAGGATATATTTCCTCTGTCCTACATCCTCAGGGAAAGAAATGACTGGAGTGTAACTCTTGTCTATTTCCCTTGGTTTCTGCTGTGGACAACTTTATGCCTGTTTGGGCTACATATATTTCACATTTAGTGATTCTCTTTGATCATTTTTTAATAATATTACATGTCCTGAGGATAGCCACCCTCTGAGGTTCTCTTCTGCTGTTTCTGTGTCATTAATGCAATACTGTAATTAGGACCTGACTCACACAAATATGAATAGCCTAAGTTTAGGCTATGGCATTTTTTGGTTCCCACTAGAATACTCAGCAAGAGGACTAACTGGATTTATTCTATTTGCTGTTATAATTAAGGTTCACATAATCTTTGCAGGTTTTTTCCATTTTCCAGTTACATAGGCAAAAAAAGGATGAGAAGTCCTGATCATTGGCAGTTTAAAGTGCAGTGAAACAAAGAAAAATCATATCTTCATATATGATGACAAGAACTACAATGATAAAAATAAATGTTGCACAGAAATCACAATTGCAAATGAGGTTCTACATTAGGCACCAAACAATATAGAGTTTCTTTACTGCTGATTCTGTTTTACTTAAGCCATTACCAAGGCAGTAAACATAGACATGGATTTTTTTCCAACCATGTAGAAAATGGATTTGGAGAGTTTATTTTAATGCAGAATCTGTAGACATTAATGTTGTCAGGAATGCACTTTTGAACTAAATCTTCCAGACATCCCAACTGAAATCTGATCTAATATTTCTCTGAATGTTTTAACATTAAAAATTCAAGTCTGCAGACCTTCAGCAAAGATTTTACAGAATGATTCACAGTGTTTGCAGAGGGGGTTTTTTTACTGTTTGATGTAAACCAAAATCAACTCAAAAATAAATTTGGAAAATATTTTTAATGTAATATTTGGAAAATTAATCTGGTTTTAATAATCATACAAGGTAAATGCCAAAAGGAGTGTAGCAACAAAGATGCCATACTTGGGTCAGAAAGAGTGGGAGAAGTCAGTGACAGAAAAAGGATCATCTAGGAGAAAAATAGCAATGATGATTCCTGAGTGGAAAGATAAAGGAGGAGAAGAAAAGGCCTTGAAAATGCATTTTCTGTAAACTGAGCTAGAATTCTCTGGAAAGATAAAATCCTCCTGTGAAAGGTGATGCAGAGATGAAGAACAGGTCTCACATTAACCCTTGCTAAGGAGGTTTATGGGAGAGCTGGTGAGGGAAGAATAATGTGGGAATTATTCAGAAACACATATTTAGGTGGCAGCTTTTAGAGTATTTTCGTATCTCACCCTCTGTAAAATCACTACAGTGCCTGCTACGCTCACCATGCCTCAAATTCGGGTATAATTTGCCATCAAAGGCTTGGGTGAGAAGTTTAAGACTCTTAAGGAAAGGCATTGTATATCCATCAAGTAGAAATTGTATCTTCTCGGAAAATATTCTAGCAATTCAGTTTAAAAAAGGCTTGGAGATGGCTGGACAATCAGGTTAAATTTCTTTCCTGCAGAAAAATTATACAGAATAGAATAGGAGGAAAATGTGCAGAAATGACCCAAAAGCATTTTGCACTCAGGGGGTGAACTCTATCTTTTCCTGCATCCAGATGGAGACACCTTGATCATTATAATCAGCATGCTCCATTTGCTACATTAAAAACAAGATAAATATTTAATCACAGTGCAATTAAGTCTGGATCTCTGCCATTAGTTTATAATGAATATATAGGCAGATAGAATCTAATACATTACTAATTCACTTATGAGCCAGGCTGAACAGATTTTTTTTTATTATTTTTTCTTCCCCCAGAGCTGGTATTTTGAGAATGATCATGAGATGACAGTGTGTGTCATCTAATTACTTTTTCTGCTTTCATGCATTAACTGGAATAACAGGCAGCAATCATTTATTGTTATCAATATTCCAAACAAACTGTGAATGATGTTCTGCAGTACCTGTTCTTTCCAGGTTAAAATAACGAAGTGAAAAGCAAACTGTAGGTCAATATTTGTTGATGCTAAGTACAATAGAATCAACAGTAGCAAATTCAAAAAGGAACTTTTTAAAGGATAGGAAGAAGCTGTTGTGGTTTGGTTTATTTCCTTCTCTATTTTACAAATATTTGAGTGTACTGGGCAAGCAAGAATTTCTTGTTACACTTCAGAAGATTTGAAGGATGAGTTCACTCAAAATGCATCAATTTTATCATGATCATCACCATTAACTGATGATCATCAGTTTGTCATGAAGTATCAGTATAATTGCAGTTGGGCTCTGAAGTGTTTAGAAGTTTGTGTATATTTTTAACACAAAATTACTTTTAATAAATTTAAAAAAAAAAAAGTAGTAAGAATGAGCAAATGCTGGACTACAATGTAATAGTTCTTTACTGCTGATGCTTCATACTTAAGCGGCAGAATGAGCATGTTGTCCAGAAGACATTTTCATGATTGTAGTGCCTTCAGAGAGTCAGCAGCACATTTGCTGGGAGCTTGCTCCTCACATGTCCCCAAAACTGTGCACTGCACCCCAGGCAACTGGGATCATTCAAAACCAGCCTCTGTGCCATGTAAATTCTTTAAATAATATGGAATTAACAGCCAGGGTAGTAAATGTGAGGAAGATCAGAGGCCCTCAAAAGCTTTTGTTATATCCTTGACCTTTTTGTGCAATAAAGTCGTTTTCTGTCAGAACCTGTAAGAACATTCCTGATGAATTTGAATGCTTGTCTCTGTGTCTCTGTGGAAAATGGTTTCTTTTGAATAGGATTAAGTTATACTTTGGATTTGTACCTGCTGAAGTGTGAATTCTGCAGTCATACATTTGAAGGGGCAGACCTTTCAAAAATCCATTTTGAGTTTTTAAAATGATGTGATAAGGGAAGAAAAAGGTCAATATATTTTTGAAAAAAAAAGTGGTCTATCATCTGCGTATATGACGATAGTAAAATTTTTAACCGTGTGAAGAAAATACATATATCTGAAAACTATGCCAAAATATAAAGACTTGGAAATGAAGCCCATCACAAATATCTGTAAAACATCTAGTGCATGGTGGGATGGTTCAGCTTTGTCCTCAGGTTGCAGGAACTGCTGAGCAGAGGCAGTGGAGTGTTGGATTACCTGGACACTGAGTCAAATTCAGTGTGATCCTTAACCATGGGCAGCTTGCGCCATTCTGCTGGCTCCTGCAGCAAGAAGGCTGATTCTTGCCTCCCTATAAAGTTGAAATAAGTTGTTTGTGACACTGGCTTCCTTTACACAAACTAATTTCAAAATACAGGAGCTCCTGCTAAGTGAGCTCTGTCGCCGATTTTTAAGGGTTTACTTTGGCAGAGGAAGCACTAAAAGTATCTTATCCAAACACAGAAGAAAACTTCCAGCTACTGATGTTAACACTGTGTGAGAGACCTCTGATAAAGATTTTAATTTATCAGATGGAGAAAAACCTTATTTGGTATTCATGTAAAGCCAAGAGGAACTTAAGAGAACATGATGTCACAAAGGCATGCAGCTGAAGAGTACTTCTCTTCAAAATGAAAAGCAAAATTATTTGATACCTTTTACCAGTTTTATGACAGCTCCCAATATTTGTTTTGATGGGATTTGCAGCTTCTTGTATCATCAGAATAACATTACCTAGTAATCCTACTTCAGTAATACTCCACAAAATAAATGAAGCAATTAGCTTTGTATCTTTGCCTTGATGTACATCAAGGTCAATAACTAATTCAGTATTTTTCATTAGAGTCATATTATTTCTACATGAAGAGAAAATGGATTGATACCATCAAAAAATGTTTGGTTTTTTATTTAATTTCTCAGAATTTTACTGGTAAAAAATGTGGTAATTTTGCATGTTTCACTCCATTGCAGAACTTNGATTTCTTGTTTGATGACATGCCCTGTAATTTTAGAATGTCTTTCCCACCAGAGCATCAGCAGATTTTATATTTGGCAAAACAAATGCTTACGTTGGTTTTTAGAAGCAGATGGCTATCACTGAACTGGTCTCCTTGCTTTCCTGGATTTATCTTCTATAGACAAACTGATGGTTTCTCTCAAATATGCAGTTTCCACTGTAATATTGCATGACGGAAGAGTTTATTATTAAATTTTCGTTGGCTTTACTTGTCAAAGGAGAAAACAGATAACATGGGTCTGCCTTGAGCCCCTTTGCAGATCTGCTGAGGATGCATTTTTTTGATTTATATATCTATGATGTCTCTGAGGTTTTAGTAAGAACATCTAAAATTTAAAACCTGCTACACTTTAAGTTAGCTTTCAATATTTTTTCAAGAACAGTGTAGGATTTCAATTAAATAGCAGAATGATGTATTTTGGACTATACTTATTATGTTGGCTGATACCCCTGGAACTGAACAAAGAAGGACTCAAAAGAGAAGTAAAGTGAATAGATCTATTACTTTGAGTGCACAATTAATCTTGCTGACATTATTTTATATGAACATGGATAAAAATGCCTGGAAACCATACCATTGAATTCCTCTGCTCATTAATATTGATCAAATGTTGTTGTTCTCTTTGTGTTGGAAGCCACTTAAAGATTACCTGTAAAAGTATTACAGCACTATTGATTTAAAAAGCCAATCCCTGAAGTACACTGTTTTTGAAAATTATTTGACATATTTTGTTTCTTATTTTCTTGGTTTGTTTGGGGTTTTCTTTGGGGTTTTTTTTTGTTAGTCTATTGGGGTTTTTTGATTTGTGTTTTTGTTGAGGTTTTTTTTTGTAAAGAAAAGGATATTTGTGAACTTGCTGCTATAGATCTGAGTAACAGACCATATTAATCAGTCTGTCACAGAATTAATTATCCAGAATTCAATACCAAGTTGTTTAAAAGCCTACACATCCCTGTGGAAGTTGACTGGGACCTTTCATCTTGTGGCATCTGTGTCCAGATCTCACACATTCAATTTTTGGTGTTTCAGTGGAATGATGGCAGGATTAGGTCCCAGATACTTCAAGACATTTAAATCTGCAGAAATTGCATTATGGGTCCTATAGACTCAGTTAAAATAAATAAATAAACAAATAAATAACTTTTAAAAAATCATATGTTTGGGTGTTCATGCAATTTAAATAACTTCAAAGTGTGTGAATTCAAAGTCTGATCCTTTTGGAGAATTAGGAGAAGCAATGGTAGGGTGGCACAGGTTTTTTAATTTTCAATCATTCATTCATATAGAATACACAGTTAGACTAACCCATGTCATTATTGATTAATAAATGTTAACTAGGCAAAACCAGGTGATTGTCATTTTTTAAATTTCAACACAATTAATGAGGATGTTTTATTGCTGCAAAAATAATTTTTGAACTAGCAGTTTCTATGAACAACAACAAACAAAAGCAAACAACAATACCCAAGCAAGATACTCAACATTTATATTGAAAATAGTGATATTATTTGTCCGTAACCACTATAATCAGAAAATAATGTTCATATTGTTGACATGAGTTTTTTTTCTAGAAGAAAGGCTTTATAGATGAAAAAATTAGTTGGAAATGCTGTCATGCACCAGCATTTTTATTACTGTGCACCTCAGATGACCCTTTAAGACTTTGCAGTTTGGACTGATCTGAAAAAATGCGAAATATAAAGAAAATTGATGAAAGAAGGCTGAACATGTGCTTAACAAGCCATACAGAGAAAGCAGAAAACAAAGTGAGATAGTAATTATTAAAAGATTTATTGTACTTGGAAGATTAGAGATCTCCTTGCATAGAAACAATAAACATATGAGGCTGCCTGCAGGTATTCCCCAAACTGCAGCACTGTGATAGAGGCTTGGAAAAAAAATACACATTTCATATTTATTGGGAGGCTAAAAGTGCAAATTATTAGACATGAAACTTCCCAAATTATTTTGAAGGAGAAATACCATGAACAGAAGCAGTAATAATTGAAAGACACAGGTCTTCTAGAATGAAGAATGTAGTGTACCTTTAATTTTAATTGTAATACAGAGTGTAGATGGGAAAAGACAAAATAGGCAGCAGCCATTCTCCTTGTTTTCATCTTCATGATTTTTGCCCCTTTTTTGCTAGTAATTCCATTTAGAATAATCTGCAGTACATTCATATCCATTATTTTTTTGGTTCAGTGAGACAGATACCATGTTTAGTGACATACACAAGCAAAGCCTTTTCAGGGCTGTGTGATAAAAGTTGTAATAGAAATGTGCACCTGTGTGGCTTCTCAAATTGCAATAGTCATATGGGCAACAATAACTGGGGAATGTGTTCTGACATCCTCATCATTAAGTTAATTTTTGTGCTTTGCAAATTAATATTTGCTTGGAGAGGGCAGTTTTCACTAATATGGCATCCAGGAAAGGGAATGGAGCTGGGGAAGGGGCTGGAGCCCCAGGAGAGGCTGAGGGAGCTGGGAAAGGGGCTCAGCCTGGAGAAAAGGAGGCTCAGGGGGGACCCTGTGTCTCTGCACAGCTCCCTGACAGGAGGGGCAGTGAGGGGGGTCGGGCTCTGCTCCCAGGGAACAGGGACAGGAGGAGAGGGAACGGCCTCAGGCTGGGCCAGGGGAGGCTCAGGCTGGACATCAGCAGGAATTTCCCCATGGAAAGGGTGCTCAGGCCTTGGCAGGGGCTGCCCAGGGAGGTTTGGAGTGCCCATCCCTGGAGGTGTCCAAGGAAGGGCTGGAGGTGGCACTCAGAGCTCTGGGCTGGGAACATGGTGGGGACTGGGCACAGCTTTGACTGGATGGCCTTCTCCAACTTCAGTGATTCTGGGATTCTGAAATTCCCAGCTCTGATTGTCAGTAAATTATGCTGTAAATCTCTTTTCTCTGTTGTTTGTTTGGTTGTTTTGTTTGTTTGTTTTTTTTCAAACATAATTTTATGTCAGTGAATGATTATGACATTTTATTTCAATAAGCAATGATTATCACCTTTCAGGGTGCATGGCAAATGTTGCAAATAACGTACATTATATTCAATTTACAAATCTTTTCACAGACAAACTTGCACATGAGGCTTTTTAAACAATGTTTGCTATTTATTTAAAATGAGATTGGAAAAAAAATCATCAAAATGATGTTTTCTTCTGGTAGGAGTCATGTTGTGGGTAGTATTAGTAAGATAGTAAAGTGTAAGTATGTCTTTTACAGTGCTGTTAAATAAGTAAACTCTTGAACTCAGGTCAAACAATTCTGCTATTCAAAGATATTTAAAGTTATAATAATTGCAATCCTAACAGATCTCTGTTCTGAAATTTTATGCATCCTAGCATATGGCATGTTGGGGAAAAGGAAAGTTTAGTCAGAAGAGCTTTTTGAAATCATCTTGAAGTGGATCTGCTGCAGAGGTACTGAGTGGAAAAGAATAGTTGATTTGGTAGCTGCTAACTGCTGGCCCAGATACTCACATTTCAAAAAGTCACCCAGAGCCACAGCAAAGATCTCCTCAGACTGCTAACTTGACATGTAGTGATCATTCAGGGACATTGTACATGTCACTCTGTGCATGATGGGCATGTTTGATTAATACCTATTTCCTCAGAGGTGCAAAAGCTAGAACGCCTGTTATCTTTAACAGGAGAGCAAGATTTAGCTTCACTATCTCCTGTCTTCTCTCACATTAAAAACTAATGCTGTGATTAATGAGTAGTGACACGCTTCATTTTTTTTTTTCGTTGTTCATCAAAATCTGTGCTGGCAAGTTATCTGAAGTAAGTGACGGGTGTATTTTACTGAGTTAGTGGAATATAAAGGCCTGTGTGAGGCACTTTACTTCTTTAATGAATGCTTATAAATGACTGAAATTATTATGGTTGTTATTGTGGATGTGTACATACTTCTCTCTCTCTCTCTTTTTTTTTTTCCCCTTCTCTCAGGACCCTGCCTTCCTAATCCATGTCATAATGGTGGGATGTGTGAAATTAGTGAAGCATACCGAGGAGACACATTCATAGGATATGTTTGTAAATGTCCACAGGGATTTAATGGGATTCACTGCCAGCACAGTAAGTTCCACATGGTAAATTTTATTGTATTTATAGATAGGAGCCTTTTTATTGCCTGCACTGTTAAGGATTAATATCGGATCTGGTTTTCTGAAGTAGATCAGATTTTGGCCTTTTTATTATGAGCAAGCTAATACCACTGAATGCTACTGCTGCCTTCAGAAAATGACCTGACTATCAACCCACTGGCCACAACAGTGCATGATTTGCTGTGCGTGTTTTAGACCATGGCAAGGATAAGGTAAACATATTTTGCAGGCATTTAATGCAAAAGCATATTTTAAATAGAAGGGATTTCTTCTTGTCTCAGTAGTGTTTGTGGGTTTGCTTTGATTAATGCTAAAAAAAGGAAGAATAACTGATCTTTCTGAATAAATATGTCTTCTAGATCTTCCTTCACCCATGTCTTTATAAATTATGAAGAAATGTTTTAAATCACAGTTTGTCAATTCAAGAGCAGAACCTCCAGACTTGCATCATATATACATTTAGGCCTATTTAAAATACGGTTTCTGGGTCTCTTTCTAATCATTATCATTTATTTGGCGAGTATTTTCTATTTTCAGGTCAAATTTGGAGTAGTACATCAGTATCTTCATCTTACAGTGTGTAGTCAGAGAAGTTACAATGAACCACATGGGAAAAGAAATTTTAGGTGGGCTGGATTTGGCTGGAACAGAGTTAAATGTTGTAACAGTAGCTGATGTGGGCCTGTGCTTTGAATTTGTGCTGGAACACACATCTACTGATAATTCAGAGATCTTTTAGTTACTGCTGGGTAATGCTAATACAGAGTCAGGATTTTTCTGCTTCTCACACCACCCCACCAGCACTCAAAACCAGCTAGTGAGGGATGTTCATCTGCTAATGACTGAGCAGGTTGTATGCTAACCTATAAATGCAATCTGTATTGTCTTTTACTTAAATAGAAGCTGGGTTTCTTTCACATGCAAAGCTCATTTAAAACAAGTCCTTACCTGAGGAGTAGCTCAGGAGAGAAATTTTGGGGTTTTTATCTTGTGCATGAATGGTTCTTAAACCAAGGGCAGCATGGCTCTTAAAATCCTATGCTATTCCTGCATTTGGAAGCCAGCTATTACTCTGAAGGCAAAAAACTCAAGGAAATAGTCAAGAATCCAGTTCCACTCACATGTAAAAATGAGTTCAGTCATTCAGATCAGAGTGAATAAGTACTGAACCCAGCCTACCTGAATTAATTGCTCCATTTAGATACTTGTGTCAGGGACCAGCACAGTCCAGCTCAGTTAACAACTTCATGTTTGTTAGGTCCCTTAAATACTCACTGGAAAGTATCTCCAAAGACTGAAATATGGATACTCAATTTCATTAAATTTGGTCACACTCTCAGTTAATTGCATGGGTAATGTGGGCAAAGCACTGACTTAAGCTGATGTAGATATACACCCATCTCCTCCAGCGGGAGCGTGGAAATGAGTGGGGGTGATGTCCAGCCACGTGGGTGAGCTCGTGAGAAAACACCCTCATGTGGACTCACGTGCTCAGGGATGCTCCATCTTCTCCCATCAAATATCAAGGAGGTGACCTTTGCTAAAGTAAATAATAAGTTCTAATCAAGCAAAATGTGTTGCTGAGCATGAGCTGTGTGTGGAATGCCATCTTTTGTCACCTAATTAATGAGCAAAGAACATACAGCTGGTGCACCATGGAGTGATTCATCAGAGCTGTTTCCTGGGTCCACAGCATCCTTTTAAAAATATTTAGGTATGTAGTGTTAGCTAATAATCTTGATAATAAACAAAGTGAGTTTATATCAACTTCAGGACAAAGTCAAGTTCTCACACAGCTGACCCAGGCTCACCACAGCCCCAGAAGGTAGCTGAAGTGATTTGAGAGAAGTCAAGTTTGTGTGAACAGTTACTCTTTGGGGGAGAATGAAATTCAGTCCTTTTCAGATAATCTGATTTAAGATGGGATGATAAATCAGATTCCCTATGCAGGTGTTCAGAGGGTCTCTGGGGATGTGAGCTGTGAAAGGCAGCCACAGAGCTCTCTGCAGTCAGGGAGAATTTTCAATTTTCAGTGGTGGACTTAATTTAACATTTTTATACAATATCACCTTAGCTCAATTCATAGCGTTCCTTTGATAAAAAATTCCTCTGCTTCATGAAGTTTAGCAATTCAATTCTGAACTAACTGTCAATTAAGTAAGAAGTCTGTCAAATTTATCATAAAGAGATAAATTAAAATGGCCTCATTGCACGGCACGTCTCTTCTTCTATACTGTCAAGAATTCCAAAAACTATGTTTTGGTTCTCTTGCACAAAGCTTTTTATCTTGGATTTCTTTCATGTCTAATATTCTATTGCCAAATCAATTAAGCCAGGTGATTGATTTTGCAGTCAAGATACATTCTCAAAACTGATATTTTATCATTCACATCAACAAATACCCTGTCAGTATTTCAGAGTTTTGTTGACCTTTTACCCATGTAAATAATTAATGCACAAATTATAAAAGAGTTCATTAGCAATCTTACTGACTGTATATTCTCAGTTTATTGAAAAATTGATACTAATTTGCAGTGGTTGTCTGAAAACATTCTGATTACCCAGTGGCAAAAAAAAGAAGAAAACTTCCCATTTCAAAGTTCATAAAGTAACCAAAACCAGGGAAATCGTCCTCAGGTAGAGACCTGGACAGGTTTTTTTGCTGATACCCACAGAAAATATATTCTTTAAATATTGCTCCATTATTTAAAAGGTATTTACTTATCTGATTGGAATGAAGATTCATCTCAAGGGCTCTCCAAAAAAATCCCAGAACTTTGAGAGATATATACAGTGCACATTGTTGTGATTATCAGGTAGAGACTGCCTACTGGAAAACGCAGGAATTTGAGATAATAGTCACAATATATGCTTCTGGCTGCCAATCAGCTAGCTGAAATGACAGGGATCCAACCAGGAAAATTTGAGTTTGAAGCAATAAAGGGCTCAGATTTAAGGGTTTGATTTGCATGTGGGTTTATATTCTGAGGATCATTAACTCTGCCAACATAACTAAAATCCTTGCACTCTAAGAAAAAGGTTTATTGCTCAAACACATTTAATAATGCAAGCAAACCCTTCCCAGGGTTTTACTGGGTTCTCTGCTTTCTTCCTTCACATCATGGATGGCTTGTGATATTCACATCTGCTACAAAAATATGTTGGGAAACTGCACACGTGGGACCTTGTGGCAGAACAGATTTCCATTGTACCTTGAGGCATCATCCCAGCTATCCATTGAACGGTGGCTTTAACCTGTGGTGCCAGAGCTGAAAAGACTAGTGGCCACACATTTCTGGGCAGCTGACCCGATGCATAATCTCTGCCAGCAAATCCCAGTGTAGAATTTTGGAATCTCGTGAATTGGGAGGCACTCACAAGAATTATCAAGTCCAACCCCTGGCCCTGTACAGATACGCCAAAATCCCACCCTGTGCATCCCTGGGAGAGGTGTCCAAACCCTCCTGGAGCTCCGGCAGCCTCAGGGCCATGCCCATCCCCTGGGGAGACTGGGCAGTGACCAGCACCCACTGGGGGAAGAACCTTTCCTTGATATCCAGCCTAGACCTCCCCTGAAAAAGCTCCAGGGTCCTATCTCTGTCACACAGAACAGAGATCAGGGCTGCCCTTCTTCTTCCTCTCATGAGGAAGCTGTAGCTGTGATGAGTCTCCCCTCAGTCTCCTCCAGATGAACACACCAAGTGCCCTCAGCTGCTACTCACCTGGCTTCCCCTCCAGACCCTTCACCACTTTCCTTTGCACACTTTCTGACAGTTTAATGTCATTTTTACACTGTGATGCCCAGAACTGCCCACAATATTCCAGGTGAGGCCTCCTGGGCCCAGAGCAGAGCAGGACAATCCCTCCCTGGCCCGGCCGGCCATGCTGGGCCTGGTGCCCCCAGGACAGGTATGTCCCTCCTGGCTCCCGGGCCCTGCCACTGGCCAGGACCCCCCGTCCCTTTCCTGGCACAGTTTCCCAGTCCCTCATTCCCCAGTCTGTCCCTACATCCAGGGTTATCCCACCCCAGGTGCAGGACCACAGTGACTTTTTCAGCTACCAGGAAGAAATTGTGAGGAGGAGGGTGCAGAACGTGACAGGATTTTTTTCTGAGTGTTCTTGTTTAACCATTCCTGGCTGCAGTTGGGTGGCAGGGCACTCCAGAAACCATTCCTCATAGATTGTTTTCATGCAGCTGCCTTGTTTTGAAGACTAAACCCATTGTTTTCTTGCACAGATGCAGGCTGCTCCAAGCCAGCCATCCCAAGAGCCAAGTGGGTAAATTTAATGCAGTGTCCATGCAGTTGCACTACAACAGATTTTAATCCTGTGGTTTCTCCTTTGGAGAAAAATATTTGTTTGGGGTGTTCTAAACATAGACCAGGTGTTCCTTTTTATTCTGAGGGGGAGAGGGGTGTTAATTTTCATCAAAATTAGCTCTGTGAATAGTTTTAACAAATTATAGTGTCAACAAGATATTTAATGATGTAGTAATTATCTCTATAGTACTGCAGCCAGTTACATGTGTATGTCCTTGTACCTCTAAGCATTGCAGAGCTGAAGTTTGAAAATTATTGTAGCTTGAACAAGAAAACAAGGAAGAAGGATGTATTGTTTTTAATTTGTGAAACTTCTAGACTTTAACTTAATTAAAATATGAAAGTGGGTAATTTGAGAGACATCTAAGAGAGATCGCCAGTAAAGAATATAAAAGCAAACAGCCACTGAAGGCTGTTGGAAGAAAAGTCAGTAAAACATTCCCAAAATTGAAGGTGTGTTGGGGGCTGAAGGGAAGAGAAACTTGTGTGGGAACTGCCTGAAAAAAGCAAAATTCTCTAACAAGGTTAAAAATGATGGATTTTTCAGCTGAAAATGGAGGAACATTTGGTGATAGATCCTCTTACAACAAATGTGTGGTGAGATTGGACCACAGTGATGCCAATTCTGGGGCAGCTGGAAGGAGGTGTTTGTTTTCTTTGAAGTCCAAATAAATTTATTGGTTAAAGCCGTAAGTGACTGAGCTGAGGCTTGTCCCCTTCTTGAAAATTTTATTTGATTCAGTAAGAGCCAGAGATTGCCCTAAAGTCCCAGGTAGGAAGCATAATATCCCCACCAATTTTGTTTCACTCTTGTTAGAATTTGTTTGTATAGCATTGTTTATTCTTTTTATTCATACACACTTCAAATAGCTTTTTTATTCTTGTAGAATTATTGATTCTAACAATTTCCTCATCCATAGCATTGAGTTTCAAAGTCTAATTTTGCTGTATATTAAAAAGAATCCCTTTTCAATTTCAAACCCTCTGTCTTTCAACATCTTTAAATGTTTCATTCTTTGTCTATTTTAAGTCTGGAAGAAAAGCAGATTTTGAATGCCTTGTGTACACCACTTTTTATATTACAGACATTTGTTATGTGCCCTCTTACTTTTCCTGTGCAGCCATTTAAAATAATTGCCATTTCAGTGGACTGTGATGGTTTTTCTTGTACTTTTAAATAATTTCTCAGTGGCCTTCTCAAAAATTTTTTTGTTCAGTAGTGTATTTTACAGCAACAGCATCTATAATAAAGAGAAAGCAGTAAGGTTTATTTGTCAGATGATCCTTCAACAATTTCTATACTGTTTATGTAGCATTTTTTTGTTAAATTTCCTTCTGATTTTTTTTTCCTGTTTTAAACAGAACTAGGTATGGAGCTGAGACTTTTCTTAAGCAGCCCTTGGTGTTGGCTAAGTTTCTTTCATGAGGTGTCATAGTGGGAGGAAATAGATTTTCTTGATTGTTTTGGGGTTTTATGGCAATATTGAAAAGAGGGGTTGGGTTTCTTCCAACCCATGCACTGACTGAATTACATAATGAATGGTGCTTTTAAGAAGATGTGTTTTTCTATCGTGTAAAAGTCACTTAGGTTGTCAATAGCCATTATAAACTTTTTTTTGTAGGCGGGTAAATCTGTCTTCCCCTAATTAGTGTCTTTCCTAAGCATTAGGTTGTTTTGGGTTTGTTTTTTTTTTTTATGGTGGAAAGTAACTAATGTTCCAAAAATGCAGGAATTGCTGTTTGATTGCAAAAGTGATTAAATTTGTTCATGTTCTGCATTAAAAAGATAGCATGTGGAGATGTTTTATACATACAAGTTTCTGTTTATATTTGAATTAAAAATAAAAGGTACTGATAAAAGGAATTCACTCTAAATTCGATAATAGTTTTTCCATTGTAATGTCTACATCATGTATTCCTCTTTTTATAACAAAAATGTTATCATAAACACTCTGAGCATGCAGGGAAGAGAAGAGTTGATGAACCACAGTAGAGAAGCGTATGGTTAGAGGAACAACACATGAAAATTTTGACTGGACAAAGCATCTATTTTCCTTTTGTTTTCCACTTTTTGTGTCCATTTAGGTAGACACAGCAAACCACCCATAAGTCACTTTCAGCCACTGTGATGGTTAAGGGTCAACACATCAACGTGAAGTTTTAAAAGAACTGTTTTCAGTCTTTATTGCACCAACAGGTTTCTTACAGATACACCAGTGTATTCCTGTGAGGAAGATAAAGGAATGAATGAAATCTTGAATGAAAATCTGATTGTTTATTGAGACAGCACTTATCACTCAGAATTTTTTCACACAGGGGTGCAGTCTGATCCATCTGTGTAGGAAGCAGCTGTTAGGAAAAAAAAAAAAAAAAAGAGTTTTGTAGTTCACATATTTTTCATGGTTTTAATGTTCTGCTCCTGTAAGAACTACTGTGCCCAGCCATCTGTATATAATTGTGTGTCAGGGATGCAGAATTAAAATATTGTATTTGTGTTAGGACCTCATGCTGTCACATGGCTTTGCATTCCCTATTACTATATAAAATGTTGGTATTGCTCATCAAACTAGCTGAAAATTTTATGAGTGGCTTTATTGTTTGGAAATTGAACAATTTGCAGGGCAATTTTTGGGAAAAAATGAAAGGAAAACAAATTTAGTTATCACAACTTGTTTTAATGTATAGACCCAGTGAGAAGTTTGAAGAACACAAAAAATTTCTTAGAAGGAAGATCAGGGAGTACATTCAGTAGTCTAGCTACTCTTTTGAAGTTACAAGCAGTATTTTTTCATGTGGATACACTTTTGAGAACAAGAGTTGTACAGAGGGAGAGAAAGATATTTCATCACACTCATTGCCTGTGTAAGCAAAACTTGAAACATCAGTACTTGTGCTTGAAGTTCAGTATAATGATAAAATGGTCTAATGGCAGAAACCATTCTGCATCACAAATGAATCCCTTCGTATTCATAAAATATCTCAAGCAAAACCCGCAGTGCTGTCACATTTTCATATGAATACCCAGGATATTCACAAAGTTTGCATTTATTCTGCTGTCTTAAATAACATACAATTATTTCTGTAGGTCATGCAGCTGAAAATTTTAGTTAGAGTCAGGAGTGTATTTTTAAAGAAAATCTCTTGATCATCTCTACTTACCAGCTTTGCTTTGTGTGACAGCAGGCTGAGAGCACAAGGACTGCATCCCTGTGAGCTTAAAATAATCTAAAAGTAAATAGTCCAGCAGCCCGAAATTCCTGGGATTTCACATACCAGGAATTGAATTAAAACATTCCAGTGGGTAAGTGGAAATTCAGGCCACCCAGATATTCTAGAATCTGTACAGAGAAAACATCCCTGAGACATCTGTAGTGATGTGCAGACATTGTGTCCTCAGCTCTAAGGGTTTCATGCCGAACGTACAATTCTGTAAGAACGTGCTTCTTACAAATGTAGGCATAAGCTTTGTTTTTCTCAAAGTACACTGAAAACTATTAATAGATCTTGTTTATCTTCATTTTCTTATCATGTCCTAAGTGTCTGATGTCATAAGAGACACATGACTTTTTGTCAGTCTTGCTTTGGCTTGAGATTTGTTTGGTCCTCTGGTGTGATTATCTGATTCTGCCAAAAATAATGATGCCCACTTTCACTGAAAATATATCCTCATCAGACCTCTGTTTGAAACAGCTCACCAGGATTGCCTGGAAGTGCACAAACTAATATAACAACAAAAACATATTTTCAGGGGCATCAGGTCACAGAATGTGGCCAGTGCTAGGTCCTAGAGAAGTGAAGAGATGGGAACATCCAGAGGAACATGAATTGTATTAATTGTGACTAGCCCTAGATCCCTGGAAGTGTTCCAGGCCAGACTGGGCAGGGCTTGGAGCAACCTGGAATAGTGGAAAGTACCCCTGCCTATGGCAGGGGTTTGGAATTAGATCTCTTTAAGGTGCTTTCCAACCCAAACCATTCTGTGAATGTGTAGCTAGTGAAACGACTAGCTCTACATTCCCAATAAATTAGATCCAGGAATTACATTCAGGAATTTCCCCCTTACAGCAAAACATTAGCAGTGAATCAATGTTCCCTGGTCCAGATGTGTATGCTTTGCACCATAAAAGAGTATTTGAACTGTTATTTACCTTCAAATAATAGGCAAGCTTTGTAATCTTGTCAGATCTCATTTTGCCCTCCTCACAAGTCAATGAGGTGGCTTCTGCCTCTGAAAATGTACTCTGTGTGATCTTTTCACATACCTAGCAGAGCTGTTTATGTATACAGTCATTACTCTCATGTAGTTTTTACAGCTTAGTTAAAAGCAACATTATTTTCCATACCAACAGTTGTCACTCTTAGAGAGAAATTAATCTGCTCCCTTTCTCATCCTCTCTATTTTCTTTGTCACTTAATATTTAACATAGCTTCAGAATAATGCTGCAGAAGACATACACCAAAACTCGGAAAAGAGTGTAAGGTGAAAAGAGCCTTTGCCCAAATGTAAAATTAGTAATTTTAAATGTTTTTTTCTGGCTTCATGATGTCAGTGCTCCTAACAGAGAGAGAATCTCCTCCCATTTCTCAGCAAAAGTAGAGATTTTTACAATAGTAGTACCTGCATCACTGGGTTATGGTACAGATTTTATGTATAGATTGGAAGACAAAATCTTTATTTCTAAACCAGACAGTAATTGGTGATATGGTGGAACTGGTGAATATATTGTGGGGAGGGAGGTAGGGTCTTCCCTGTTACCTTTGCAGAAGAAACAAGGAAATTACTACAGTCCAAAAGGCAGAGTCAGTGGTAAATATTTCCTTCCCAGGGACAGAGGTGACAATGACCAACTTGCAGTCATAGATTAAATATAAGAAGGTTCTTTAACAGTAAAACACACATATGTTTATGAGCAACTAAGAGTCTGAATTTTAAAATTATCAGAGGTAGAAATTACCTCTGTGTAGCACATTTATGTGCACTTATGCAAGTCCCTCTGACAACTTGTTTTGATTGTTTAAATCAGACTTGCACAGATTGGCCAAGAATGAATACACTTCACCATGTGTATATCAAACACAGACATGTGAAAAAAAAAAACCCTTGATCATCTGTCTTTGTGATTTTAGAACATTCATTATTGTATCTTCCAGAACTTGTTTGTCTAATGACACTTTTAAAAACCTGTGCCATAGCCGTACTCACAAAAAGCAATGTAACCCTAACCTCATTCTGTTCTGAAATGCATAAACAACTTCATTTTGAAGTGATACAGTTACTTTGGGATTTATGAAGACAAATAACCCAATTGACTGATTTGGGTTCAAACTCATTGTGAAAATGACTGGACTTATTGCCACGTGCCCACCTACTCCCTCTTAGCAAATCATCCAGTTGCTCTAATGCTGCATAATGTAAGTTACCCCTGAAGTTGAGATTTTCGGAGCATTGTTCATAACGAAAAATGATTCACCAGTTGATTCACTTTTTAATAAGATTTTTTTTTCCTTAACTACAGTTTAAATAATTTGTCAAATGCTTGTTATATAAATAGCCAATTATTTTAATAAGTTTCATTGGAAACTCTAGGAATAGTTGCCCTGAAGATGTACTTCCACAGTGCAAAATTATATGGTAAGTTACTTAATGGGACGAAGGTTTTCATGCAGGTATTCATTAAAAGTAATTAAAAATGAAAAATCTGCTTCAATACATATTAAAACTTTTAAAGTGCCAACTCCTTTCAAACTAATAAGGAATATCCTGGCTAGGCTATTGCAAAATTCCATTTGATTAAAATTAGCTCAGAAGAAAAGCCATTAAATAGGCATTTAAACAGGTAAATAGAAGATCAGAAAATACTGACTATTCCAGTGCCGGAAGTATGACTCCACAGAGAACATTGTAATAACTTTTCAGTGGCTATAAGGAAAAGATAACTATTTTGCAAAGTAGAGAGTAGGTACCCATGCAGAGTATAATTTCACTGCATGATCTATTTTATGAGAGTTCTCAAAAATGAAAAAGTATCGAAAAAAACACAGAAAAAAAATCTTGTTCACACTACAAGATATATAAGTATTGTGGTAATGATTATTGTAGAGCCGTATCTTATTTAAAACCCTTTGAAGTAGACAATTTAAAATGAAAATGTATTCTGGAATACATTTAATTATGTCTTTTCCTCTATTATTTTTTAATTATTATTTTTCTAGTTATTCTCCATTTAATCCTAACATTTTGAAACCTGTGGTTATACTAGCTATTGTATGAAAAACTTTAATTTTAGATTTTTCTTTAAATGAAGGTAGCATAAGGGAAGTGTCACCATGAAACACAAAGTAAGGTAGGAAGATGATATAAATAATAAATCTATTTTAAACTGGATGTATAAATACATGCCACATCTCATTTCACTAATACTATAACAGAAAAACTCTAATAATGAACAGAAGTGTAAATTATAGGTGGAAAAGATGACAAATTAACTAATGGAGAAAGAAATTAGTCATCATAAAAAAATGCTAGTTTGTCTTAAGATTTTACTTACCACACTAAATTTAAGGAGGTATCAATTAAAATAAAACTTAAAAATAGTCATTATTTTTCAATTTCTCAGAGCCTGGATTTTTTTAGAAATCAAAGTGAATACTGTATATTCCAATTTTCTTGAAACAAGTTGACCTAGATATATTTTGGAACCAATAGAATGGGAAAAAGCACTGACTTGTTACCAGGTAGCATGAAATATTTTTCTTGTTTTTTTTATTTTTTTAAGAAGTCAAGTTACAGAAGTATATTTAAACATGTAAATTAGAATTTCTAAAGAAGCCTAAGAGGAGGTAGAATTGCTCTGAAAAAAAGAATGTAAGAATGCTTGAGAAGCAGTTTCTGCAGGAATTCTAGACTGGAGAAATTGAATTTTGCCTAAAATAGGTTTTGATTTGTGTTTAGTTGTTAAAGTATATTACTGGTTCAAAGGTTTCTAAATCCCTTGTGCATCATCAAGGAAAAAACCTGACTTATGTCCAGATATTCTTTTTATTTCCATGTCCTGATCGTTGAGAAGACTCTTTTTAAGTTTAGAACTCAATTTTAGCGACTTTCTTACCTGAATTCTTGTCTTCCAAGAGGCACAGCAGAGTTTGGGTTGGGAGAGACTTTGAAGTTCATCTGGTCCCACCCCTGCCATGGGCAGGGACATCCTCCACTGTCCCAGGCTGCTCCAAGCCCCAGTGTCCAACCTGGCCTTGGACACTGCCAGGGATCCAGGGGCAGCCACAGCTTCTCTGGGCACCCTGTGCCAGGGCCTCCCCACCCTCCCAGGGAACAATTCCTTCCCAATATCCCATCCAGCCCTGCCCTCTGGCAGTGGGAAGCCATTCCCTGTGTCCTGTCCCTCCAGCCCTCCAGCCCTTGTCAAATGTCTTTCTCCATCTTTCCTGCGGCTCCTTCAGGCCCTGCAAGGCCACACTGAGGTCACCCCAAAGCTTCTCCTGTCCAGGCTGAACAATCCCAGCTGTCCCAGCCTTTCCTCCCAGCAGAGCTGCTCCATCCCTCTGCTCATCCTGGAGCTTCCTCTGGCCTGGCTCCAGCAGATCCAGCTCCTTCCTGTGCTGGGCCCAGGACTGGAGGAGAATATAATGTAAATTATTTGTGCTGAGTGTTTCAGGAGGAATTCTAAAAGATAGCCCCATGGTGGGTTATCCTGGAGGACATTTACCACAGTATCTTCCACACAATACTCACAAGAGGAGGAAAAATTTATATGGAAATATGAGAGCAGGGGTAACAGAATGTTTAGCCTCTAAGGGTAGGGGCCAAGAAGTTTGTACTTTTTTTGTCCCAAGTGTTTTCTTCCCTTACTGAAGATCAGATAATAAGGATATCTGAACTGTGAATCCCTCCAGCATGACATATAACACTTGAAGTTTCCTGCAGATTCTTTTGGCACAATGTTTTTAGAGCCTTCTGTGGTTCAGGAAACTGGCTTTGAAAAACCAGTGAATCCTCTAAATTCTAACAGATGCCTGTACTGTGCTGAATCTTAATACATCCAATTCAGATTTAATAATATATTAAATTCCTGTATTTCACAGGAATGTGCCACTGTTTTGTTGTTCTTAATGTTTCACATCAGTGTTGAGCCAAACATGTGCTAGTGCTTGTTTTTGCATAATCCTAGTTAAACCAAGGATCAGTTATAGGTGAAGTTACAGCTTATCTGTTTACATAAATTACAAAGAAACATTCATTTGGAAACATATTAGAGATTTTCCTATACCTCTAATTAAGTTATTAAGATAATTTATTATCATGGCAATTATTTATATATTCTCTATCTTTTAGTCAAAAACCTGTGCTCTAGCTGATGTTTTTACATTCTGTTTAAACACGTTTATTTATTAGACTTCTAGGAAAGAAAACACCAAACCAACAAGTTAATATAATTAAGGAGATTTTTACAGTTTAGACTTGTTTTTATCAATTTTATGAATATGAGCAAGAATGTTTTAATTTGGGGGTCTTTTTTTTTGCTAAATATTTTATCAGAAATGTCCTACTCTCAAAGAAGATGTGTCTTTCTATATGTGAATAGTTGTAATACTTCAAATTTTATCATATCACTGAGTAGCTCACTATTAGGATAATTTTATTACTTCTTTGTTTCTCATGAGTCAGATTATTTACCAAATAAAACAAGTGTAATTTTATTCTTTTTAATGGGGCTTTGCCATTAAGAGTTTCATAAAAAATATTTAGTGCTTGAGCAACTTGGTGCAAATAATAAAAAAGAGCATGGAAGCTGAGTTTCATGATATTAAGAAATTCATAATGAAAAGTTTGACTATCTGAAAGCTCAAGCTAAAACAATAACACGGTATTAGAGAATTCTGCAAGAATGATCATACATTTTGTGTGATCTTACTGATATAGTATTTACTTTTGTAATTAAATCATTCAGGATCAATATACAATAAATGAAAAATACGTAGAATGCATTTAAAAATTCCATCAAGCAACTACAGGAATAACTTAGACTAGAACCCAGCTTAAACACAATTATTCCGTATTACATATTTTTCTACATTATGCCATATCACTCTCTAAAAGTAAAGATATTTGAACACATTGTCAGTTATATAAAAGTCTTATTTTGAAGTAGAACTGGCTTGGGAAGTATTTTCTGGATTTCTTTACAAGTAATAAAATCTGGGGCACAGGAGGGAGTGTCTCAAATTGTGAATTGATCTTTATCCAACGTATGGCTTTGAGTCTTCTCAGAAGCCAGTTATGAAACAGAGGTTACAGCTAGATGATTTTTTTGTTCCGAAATTGTACTATACTGTATCCTAAATTAACTTTATTATGGGGAAGAAAAATATCTGCAATATTAGTAAAGGATAACTGGATCATGTTTAACCAATTCTAATAAAGGCCACATTGGCTTCCAGTGAAGACTCCTGCATAAATGCTGTGTCTGTGATGAACCCACTTTTTCAAGATGGAAGACTGATTTAAAACATAATTTAGAATTGAGATAAGCAGCCTGAGTGTGATCCAGAAGCCAAAATGAGGACAAAACCAAAGGACAAGGAAAGAATGTTCTGGTTGGCAGGAGGGAGCTCCAGGAAGCCTGCATGGCAAAAAGCAATTCTGGACCAGAAATAAGGGTTCAGGTGGCAGGAACCAGGAATTTGGGCTGTAAAAAAGAACAAACAGGCAGGGGACAGGAACAAGACACTGGTGTGAACTCACAGCCAAAATATAAGATGTTTGGCAAAAAAAAAAAAAAAAAAAAAGAAAAAGCTGTTAAATTGAGCTTATTGGTCTCTTCTTCAGAAAAAGTCAGGTTTATACCAAGTAGTTTGCTGAAGGACTCGAATGGCTTTAAGTAAGAGTTAAATTTTTCATTATAACAGCTATGTAATTTAAATACCCGTTTCATGGGGATGATTTTTCACGAAAATACATGCAACTATATTTAACGGGTAAAGCCCAAAATGAGGGCTAGGTATTTTTAATTATATTATGTTTGCAAGTACTAGTTTTTATTCATGTTTTATTAAATAATTAGAGGATTAAATAAATATACATATATAAAATCCATCAAAGGAAGACAGAAGCACAGAAATCTGCCCCTTGATGGCTCTCCAAGTCACTCTGTAGTATAACCAAGTTCTCTATTACCTTCCTAGTTTCTGAAAGTTTAGTTTTGTTCCAGGGTACATCAGGACTGTGCTTCAAACAGAAGTCTGCTTAATAGCTTCGTGGTTACGGATTGATGTTAGGAGATAGGAAATTTAAATTTAATCATCTGCAGCATAAGAAGAAACCTTAGCATAGCCTTTACTTCCTAATCAACACTCTCAGCCCTTCAAGCTGTTTCATTCAAGGAACAATCTATTTTCAGAAAATTATCAGTTCTCCTGTTCTTGCATCACTTTCAATTTCAGAATCCCTCTACCCTAGAGAAACCTTGAGAGGCTGGGCATGGGGGTAGGCATTTGGGTTTTTTGAGGCTGGGGGTTTGGGAGTGGTTTTGTTTGGGTTTTTTGTTTGGTTGGGTTGGGTGTTTTATTTTTTCTGTTGTTCTTATTCACTTTTTTGTTTGTTGGGTTTTGTAGTTCCTCTTGTTTTTCTTTCAGTTTCTTTATTGTTGTTTGTTTGTTTCTTTGTTGGGTTTTTATCTAACCTGGGTACTATCTAGAAACCCAGAGTTTCCCTCTGCCTTTTGATGAGTACTTTTCATTCAATGTTTATCAGTTTTACCAGGTCCCTCTATGAGGAACTCTGATTTCTCTGGCGGCACCCAGCTCTCTGTATTTTATTTGGTGCAAAGCATAAAAATCTGCCTCAAAGTTAAAACCTAACCTTACTTGAAAAATCATGAGCAACCTGCAGTGAATTTACTGTGCACTATTAATTTACATTAAAAGAAAATTTTTATCCTTCTCATGTAGGTATGTTGTGTGGTAGGTGAAGATTGAGTGTCTCATAACAGAAAGAGAGTTTTCTGTATGAGCCTTTATTGTCTTTAGGAACAACTACTGAAGGAACCCTAGCATTTTAAAATTTCTAGTAAAATTTACTTCTTGTCATGGTAATATAACAGGGTTTATGTTTTCCAGAAGGAAGGAACACACCAGCTGGTGTAAACTGTGGTATCAGACTTGGTACATCTAGGAATTTGAACATAATCTCACCACAGTTTGTAGGAGCCACCCTTAATTAAATCTTCTACATCCACACATTCAATCAAAGGAAATAATAACAGGAAAATGTATAATTGTGTAGAAATTGTTATTTAACACATGTTAAAGAATGTTTTTTATTCTTTAATGCAGTTTACTTGATTTTCTTTTCAACTAAACATGTCAAATGTGATGCAATGAATAATTTTCCCTCATTCATTCAACAAATATGACATATTTGTTTGTTTGTACTGATGGGACTCAAGGTTCTGAAAGTACTGGGAAAAATCATTGTAGGAGCCAAGTAACAAAGATAATAATTAACAACTTCCATCTTTCTGCTCTCATCATTACGGATTGCTCCATGGGGATGGAATGGGAGGATTGCTTTAAAAGACTGTGCTGCTTCAAGCTCAGTTTATTTTCTCCATCACTATGTAGACAATATGAAATATTCTGGAAAGCTGTGCATTTTCTCCTACATATTTCAACAGGAATGGCAAATCAGGAAAAAAAAATCTTGAGAAGATATTGTCTTTACACAGGAAAGCTTTTAAGAGGATAAATTACCACCTGCATCTCACCAAGTGAGAGATAGTTCATATGTTCACTTAATGTTTTTTAGTTCATAGTGACCTTGATTTCCTTTCCCCCACAAAGGTGTTAGCCTGTATTAAAATGATGAATAACCTCATAAAAATGTAAGGTTAATGGGCTTTGCTTAAAAAGGCAAATAGGGAGCTGAAGGATCTTGTTAAATTTTATAAATACACATAGAGAATTTAATTTAGAACTGAGCAAGTCTGTTCTTTGGTCATTTCCCTTGGCAGGTTTTATTTCTTGCACTCTAAGCTGTTACTCCTGTTCTTCATCTCTAATATAAAAAATTCAGATAACTTTAAAGTTTTATTATGCCAGTATGTAATATTTTTATAAACAAGAAATAGTAAAACATGAGGGGTTAAAAAGAAGCCCAGAGATCCATTGCCATCATTAATTTCAGTGTAAAAACCTGAATCTTCACTCTACCCTGTTTAAAATATTTAACTGCTGAGTTGCAGCCCTTTTGGACAATGACATATAAAATCTATACAACATTTCCATTCCATGCAGAATAAAAATAAATGTGGAGAATGAGAAGTTTAATTTTGATGCATCAATGTCTCCCCTCTGTCTATTTAATGGTGACTGAAAAATTCTGCATCACATTTGAGAAAAGGAATCTGACACTTTAAAGGTTGCTACATTGAAAAACACAAGGGAGTTTTATTCTTGCAGCATTTGACAAAGTATAGTGGAAGAGAAGAACTCAGGTGGAATTACCCACCTTTTATGTCTTTTGAATTTAATGAAATTTGCCGACTTCTAG
>VZTR01003550.1:0-25721 GCA_013400775.1 Chaetops frenatus
TGCACCTGGGTCAGAGCAACCTACAGTAATAACACAGGCTGGGGATGAAGAGATTGAGAGCAGCCCTGCTGAGAAGGAATTGGAGGTGCTGGTGGATGAGAGGCTGGACAGATCACAAGAAAAATAGAGAGTCTTTTTACAGCAGCCTATAGTGGCAGGACAAGTGTGAATGGATTCAAACTAGAGGAGAGTAGGTTTAGATTAGGTACAGGAAAAAAAATTCTTTACTGTGAATGTTCTGGGGCACTGGAACAGGCTGCCCCAGAGAAGCCTCTCCACCCCTGGAGATGTTCGATCCAGGCTGGATAGAGCTCTGAGCAACTTGGTCTAGTGGAAGGTGTCACTGCCCATGGCAAAGTGGTGAAACTGGATGATCTTTAAGGTCCCTGTCAACCCAAACCATTCTATGAGTCTATGAAAATAAGGCTTCACAACCGCCCTGTAGTAGGCATATATGAATGGAGATGATGGCAAACTGACTGGGGTTAATTAGGAAGGTAATTTTGCAGACAATTGCATTATTTGTTTGAAATGCTGGATACACACATTTAAGCTTATTTCAGTTGCCATAACAACCTGATACAAGCATCATATAATCTTTTATCACATTATCTTGGATATGATTATATTATTTTACAACTTTGGTTGCTAGGAGAGCACAGTACCTTCCTGCATGCTCCAAACAATTCTCACTTTGCAGAGACATCAGCTTCTGGCAGCTGGCCTCCAAGATAGCTTATAGAATCATTAGCAAGGCAAGAAACTGAGTCATACATATAGGCATGAGTTGCACTGGGAAAACTCTCTGCAAGAGGATGGGTGGGACTTTCTCCTGCCACAGGGCTAACAGGGAAGGCTCTTTTTGAAGAGTTGGTAACAGAGGCTAAAGTCTGGGGGACAGCCTTGGAAGGAGCTTCATTTGAGAGTTAGCTTGAGTTGATGAGCTTCCTGTGCTCTTGCTTTGATGAGTTTGTACTACAGAGTTCAAGTTGTGTTTCATGCTGTCAGTTTCCTTATATGAAAAGACCAATAAATATGTAGTTATACTTCCCCAGTTGCTTCTGACATGAGAGCATAAGCAAACTCCCTAACAGCAATGCTTCTCTACCTTTGATATCTCTGGAGGTTTTAATGCTTTGCAGATTCTGGAGTTTTCTGCCTTGTTATGTCTGTGTGTGGATGGTTACAAGAGGTAATATGGAGGTCTGAAATTAATAAGAACATGAGAAGAGCACTGAAATGTTTTTTAAATGGTTTAAAAGCCAAGAGTGTTAGCAGGAGCAGGACTTTTATTTCCTTGTCCCTTTTAGATTTATTTATGATTATGGAAGCTTTCTGGGAAGACTTTGTTCTTAAACCACACTTAATAGCAAGAAAGGGAATAAAATAAGTTGGGGTTTTCTTTTTCCCCTTCAATTGCCTACCATCCTGTGTCTTAAATTGAAATGGCAATGAAAACAAAACCCCAGCTGCCCAAGAAACAAAACAGAAATTCACAGGGTGGCCTAAATATCAGCCTCATCTTTAGCCTTCTGCTTTGAGAGTTGCAGCAGCTGGGCAATACAGGCAGCAGTGTGAAGACAGGAATTTGAATAACAGCACACGTCTTACAAGGAAAACATGGAAACATCATGTTCACCAGTCCTTGTGACAGCTGCACCTCCCAGAGGTGTGGAGGGGCAGAGATTATGGGCATGGCCCTGCAGGAAGAAGGGTTTGATCTCCCAGTCCATGGTGTGCTTGACAAAGCTGCTGGACTAACACGTCTCAGCAAGGAGACCCTCCTCCCTCTGCAAGGAAATGTCAAGCTTTGGCACCTGCAGGGTTCCTTGCTGCTTTGAAATGGCAGCACGGCTCTCCAAAGTGTCACCAATGACCCAGTCCCCAATTAAGAGTGTGGCCTTGTGGGTTTCTGACACTATTCTTAAAGCTCCTGTGGGCTGCTGCAGCCTACAAGCCAAGGATCATTTCTGTTTTGCAAGACTCAAAGGAGAGGCGGGGGGGAAAAGCTGGGAAAGGAAAGCTATGGTTTCATTATTCCATGCTAGCAGGATAACAGAATACATTTCCTTTATTACTAAAATGTGTCATTTGAGAAAAGATCCTGCTGTCTGATCAAGCTCTCCATTAGTTATTTTTGCAAGTGCATGCACAAATCCAGCAGCTAAGCCTAGAGCACTGCTGTATATTGGAAACCAGAAAATGCTGCAGGGTGTTTCTAAAGAATAGCAATTTGGAGGTTGTGGGTGGTTTGTGGGTGTAATCAAAAAGGCTGCATACTGAGGCATCTCAATTAGGCTTCTCTTTAGACTGCTTACAGCCTCTATCAAGATTGTTAAGAACCTCATTCTGCCACTCTTACCCTCACCTAGTAGAATTTTCTCCTGTGAGCAATTTTATTTGAGTACCACCCATTGTATGAAGGGGCCTATCACAGAAGCTGAGCTCCAGTGTGGCTGAACACAAGTGGAAAAACACTGAGCTTTACCATATATACTGCTACTCCCCATATTTTAGCAACTGCTGAGGGCTGAGATCAGCTGATGAGCAAACCATGGTGCACTGTTGACACACTGTGTGTGTCACCCCTCCACGATCAGCATCCTGGAGGCTGCAAGGCCACCACAGTCAGCATCAGCAGAGGGTGAAAACCATGCAGTTGCTTTCTGTTCTTCTGACTTGCGTTACCCCCTACCCACCATGCCACAGCACCAGATCAATGTCCTGCTGCCCCTGGAAGCTTCCCTCCACTCACACCCATGGTGATCAATCACAGCCACCACCATTAAAGGGTCCCTGGTAGATCTTATCTTCCTGGCTGATTTTGTTGTTATTGTTTTATTTTGGGTGTTTTCTTGGTTGGGTTTGAGAGATCATTTTGCAGGAGTCCCCGCCTCTTTGCCCTGAAGATCCTTGTTCTTGCTTGGCTTGAAGGGAGCCTACAGAATTTCACCTGGGTAGTTTGCACCTCGGGGAGGCTTGTGCCCTATGGGCAGCTGACTCCAGCCTTGCCTAATCTGGTTGATCAGTTACTGTGGAGGTAGAAAGGCCCAATCTTTAGTCTCTCTGCAGCTCAAGTTTCTCCTGGCTTTTACCAGCAGTAAGAGCACGCTGTGTGGCCTGCGCACTCACACTGCGCGTTGGCACAGGAGCCAGCTCAGCCCAAACCATGAGTGCAAGAGCACGTCTAGCAAGTTGCCCCAGTCATTTATAGCCCTGGTCTTGCTAATGGAAAGTTAATCATTGTTTTGAAACTGTGCAAAAACGTGAAGGGAGAAAAATCACAAGACCACAGGAAGAACTCTAATGTGTTTCCTAGGACGTCCCTGTCGTTTGCCTCCACAGATCACAGTTCTAAATACCTCGGGGAGGAATGTGTCTGAGCATTTCAACACCTGGAAAATATTAACTATCTCAGAGCAGACTCAGACAAGTGGGTTTGGGGGATGCTGAGGTCTGTGGAAATGGTCACTTTCACATTCTGCGCTTCATTTCAGTATTTTTGTGAACGACCACCACAGGACAAAGTAAAGCAACAAAAGCACTTATAATATTCAAAGATCCTCCAGTACTTAAAAAATGTTACTTCATTATGTTTTTTAATACTCTTCCAAGGTGATTATGGCATTGTTATGCTTTTAGAAATAGAGAAATTAGGTATTCTCAGAGAGTAATGCAGAGTGAAACTCAGTAAAACTGACTTGTAACATCCTGACAGTTCTTTGCAGATCCTGTCACCATTACCCAGCATTCCTGGCCTGTGGTGCAGAGGAGCCCACCTGTGTCCTCTAGCTAAGAAAAGTAAAGACCCTGCTAGATGAGCCCTTTTTTTTGTAAAAAGAGGTTGAAGGGGAGAAGGAGGAAGTCTGTGTTCAATAATGCTGAACAATTTTCTTCCTGAAATCTGCTTTTCCTGCTTAGTAATGGTATTGAATTGCCTGCCCACTGGAAGCAAACAGTAACACAAACAGCAATCCACATATGAGGAAGCTGAACAGGTATCATTTCTTAGAGAGGTAAGCTCTTTCTTAGTTCCTAATATTCATTGGTGTCCTTCCCAGGGAATAGTGGATAGTGGGCTGGATGGACTTCATCAATATGTATCAATTTTAGTGACCTATTTGGTCAAAGGAAATATGAAAATAAATGTGCAAAGTCTTGAAATGTCCTTCTTGGTGGTCCAGGGGGACTAGCCCTGTGAACCACACCTGATAATGTATTTCTCCATTAATAAAAAGCAAAGTCTCTGCAACCTCTTTTTTTCTATGCAATATTGTCTAAAACAGGAATGACATACAGCTGGTTAAAAATGCATATGGCAGACAGAAAAATAAAATTCTGCTGTTTCTGCAGAACAAGAAAGTGGAGAATGTGGAAGTGCTTACATGCCTGTTGGTAATTTTTTTTTGTGAGGTTAGGATGTTTTTTGGATGTTTTTAGAAAGTATAGTCTGGCCACCCATAAAGAACAAACTTGAGCCCTGGTGGATAGGCGTGTTTGCCTGGCAGTGATGCAGCTGTGCTCTTTAAGGAGCAGCAGCCCATAGAAATACAGCCCACAAAGCAAAACAGGCTGGCCTTTTTCTTTGCTCAGGTTTGAACCACTTGGACAAGTTGGGGAGAAGAAAACTACAGAAAGAAGAAAGTGCATCTGAGACAGGATATTGCACACCTGGATCCAGCGCTTGGCAGACATCCCAGACTCTGGCTGGTGGTGCTTCTGCCCACAGCATTTTTGTAGTCACATCCCTACCCACAGCTCCCCTCGGTGCATGTCCAGGGAGATGTTTGTCAGGGAAATAGCACAGCTGTGGTGGCCTAGACAGCTGTGCCTCCCTCAAGCAGCCAGTTTTCTCTCTACAGCAGCGTGCATGGTGGAAGGGTGGCTTCCGCATGTTTGCATTTTAGCTTGTTTGCGTTACTGATTTAGTATAAATTACCATGATTTCTAGCAAAACTGAATGCTTATAAAATTAATGAGCCAAGAGAAGAGCTCTATAGGTAAATGCCAGGGAGCAACCTCTACTTCTGTCTTTTATGGTTGTATTTTTCAGTGCATTGTGAAAGCTCCCATTGAGGTACAAACTTCTCCATGCTGTAAAAGTTTTAAAACCCTAATAAAAATAAGATTGAATACAATGGCCAAGAAGTAGACACTTAAACAACACTTAAGCACACTGAAACCAGGCACCGACTCACAAAAGAGTAATTATCTTCCCTGTACTGCTGTGCTCCTTTCTCTCTGGTGAGTCACACAAGGTGTCCTGAGAGCAATTCTCTTACTCTCTGGCTGGATTTCGTGGCAGCCCTCCTAGACAAAAGGGGGGATTGACTGATTGATTTTTTCAAAGAAACGATTAATGGGAAGCTTGTCTCTGAGTAGGCTTTATTTGCTGCTGAGCATTGGCCACTGTCACTGCTCTAGTCGATGGTGACTGTCCCAGAGCGTGGCGATGTGGTTGGGGGTGGGCACACAGGCCACTGCCTGTGTCCTGAGCCAATCAAAGTGGAGCCAACTGCAATTCAGAAACTGTACTAACTTGGGCCTCAGCCCTATACAGTACCTGGATTGTTGGCCAGCTGTTTTTCAGGACTACAACCAGCTGCCTTACCTGGTCAGAGGGCCTGTGCCGTAGTGCCCTGCTCATCTCTGCAACAGCTGCTCCTGGTGAGATTCAATGTCTTTGTGAGGCTCCTCATTTCTGTTGTTCAGGCACTGATGAAGGCAGATGTCTACAGTCCCACCTGCCTGTACAGAACACTGTGAGTCAAGTACCTGCCGGTTCATTGCTTTTGGTAACAGCCCCCTCCTGCAAGGGAGCAGGCTGACCAGCACTGACTGCATAACATACTCTTTCCATAGGTCACGAGCTATTTTTTTCAAGGGAGCTTTGTTCTTAGACCTAAACAGTAAATCAGTAGATTTTCCCTCACTTGTTTGATCAGTACAAAACCATAATCATGGCTCTAGAAGCAGTTTTTCTGACTGACACATGCCAAAATCTTCTAGTGGTACAAATGCATAACACCGTCTCATACAAAGTCCCTAAGAAGTAGGCAGCCCAGATATGCTGGCCCTGGGTGTGAGCAGCCAAGAGGGTACCTCACCATAGGAAAATATTTCCTGGTTTATAACTGTATCTCATGGGGTTTTTTCCCAGCTGCTGTGGTGCTGGCTGAAGCTGCTGTCCCTCACATGCTGTGACTTCTACCTCCAACCTGACAGTGTGGGGAATCAGGTAGGTCCTCCCAAACCTCTTTCCATCCAAAGGAACTGAGAAAAGAGATGTAGCTGAGATATGGTAAAAGGCTACTAATCTGAGAGGGCTGCAGCATCTGGCAGAGATCAGTGGGGAGCATAGCTGTAGTAGGAGAGATCCCAAACTATGGAACCTTTGGATGCCTGAGGTAAAACTCTGGTGGTTTGGGGACTGTGGTTTTCAGCCAAGAAATGTGCCTCACCCAAGCCAGCCCTTAATTCTTTTCTTCAGTGTTGACAAAACAACTTCTTGGATCAAGTAAGGCTTGGGTCTAAAGAAACATAATTTTGACAAACCATAGCTGCTATTTCATTATGTAAATAATAAAATCTCTATTTTAAATAATGATTTGTGTCTCTTATTTTATGGTAGGGTGTCAGTGTTGCTGGGCAGTTGGTGCACCTACCTCTAAATTTGATTTATTCTCATCTCATAATTGCATCCCAGAGGAAATGATAAGTGTGCTGTGGACAAACACAAGAGTACAGTTACTCTTCCAGGTCTGCCATATGCTCTGGCAAGAGGAGGTCTCTGTGGATGCTCAGTTGCTCCCAGAGCCTAAACTGTTCCTCTGATCTGATTACAGTTCCCAGTCCTTCTGCTTGAAGACCCCAGACTGTAATTCTGGCCCATGCCAGACAGGTGCTTTAGATTAAAACTAGATAGTTACACTCCACAGGTGTGTGAGCTGCTTAAATAGTGTCAGAGGTTTGTTGCAGACTTTTTGCTAACACCTGACCTGCTGCCTGGATTCAGTCAGGAGAAGATGTTTGCCAGTGTGGCTGATGGTCCTTGATTCAGGGCCCTTGGATTTAGATAATGACTGGAGATGTTCAGCTCTTCTAGCACATCTGTGTCCATCTGAAGTAGAGAACAACTAGTTGCTGAGCTAGGGAGGCATTAATTGCTGTGTTGTTACAGCTACAGCTGATTTGTTGAGGCTGTAAGCAAACTGTGCCACAGTACCTTCCACCCCCAAGATAATTCCCTGGTGTCCACGTGGATTGCTGCAGCACAGAAACCTTTGCCATGGCAGAAGATCCACTGAAAGTACAGGTAGGGTAGAAGGGGAGTGAGTGCCCTCCAGGCTTGCTGGACTGGCTTTTGGCAAGAGGCAGTCAGAAGGGGCGTGAGCTGCAGGGATGCCTGCTGAGCCTAGCCTCTGTACCACAGCCTAGAGGGCTTTTTTTTTTTTTTTTTTTTTTTTTTTTTTTGCCTCATGCTGTAACGATGTGATGCTTCAGGAGCTGAGCTGTGGGGGCTTCCATGCTGTTAGAAAGTTGTGCTCTCTTGTGGAGGCATCAGATTTGCTTTGAGGTGACAGCAGCATGCAGGGCTTGGTGCTTGTTCAGCCTCCCAGCCCCAGCCATCCTCTGGCTGCAAAATAACCTGCAAGTGGTGCCTCTGGCATGTTCCCTTTCCCCTCTGCTGTGTCACAGTGCCAAGCTGTAGTGAGCAGTGTGTATCTGAAGTGTTCACTTTGCCCTAATGGTTTCTTAATCTTGAGCAGGAGGGGTGCAGGGGTGGTGTGCTTACACTGTATGAGCAGCAGACAGCTCTGTCCTTAATACCTCAAGGTACTCTAAATTAATGCTGATAAAGCTGGCAGCCTATGCTAATCCTCAAGTAAATGCATGAAAACTGATTAATAAAACAAAGCTTCAAGCTCCAACAGCTCCTACATTCAGGTCACTGACCCTATTTTAAGAAACAGGCTTTTGTGCTTGTCCATGGCTCCCATTCCTAGGATGGGAAGGCAGAAGTGACAGCTAGGGCCACATGCTGGTGTCTGGCATGGCATGGCTTCTCCCAGGTGATTCTTCCCTGGACAGAAAAAAAATACCATTACATACTCTTTTTTACTAAATCCTTCTCCTAGTCCTGTGAAGTGTTTCCTGATGTTTTGAACTAATGTTCTCATTATTTTGTAGTGACAAAAGAATATATTTTGTTTCCAGGAGAGAAAAAGCCTTATTTTCTAACTGTGTTTATCTCACTTGGAATTTTACTCTGAATGCAATGTTATTAAGACTGCATAAATCTAAGCCAGGAGTGGTTTATAACATGCTTAAAGTGTATCTCCAATTTGTTTATAGTGATGCATTAAGCAGGAGGTAAAATGCATATTACTTCTTCTGGACACAATCTGAGGGCTTATACCCAACTAGCTTTTCCCAGTTCAGCCACAGCTAATGAAATATTTCAGTTCAGGGAGGCTCTGACTTAGGGAACTGCTCTCAGTGGGTGGGACAATGGGAGTCTTTCCACTAATGCTTCCAGGGTGTTGGATTTGAGGAGCAGGGGCAGCACCATCTTGCTGCTGCCACTGTAGTCTCTTGCCTGCAGAATAGCCAGGAAATAATAAGTAGCTGTAGGTTTGCTGTATTTCAAGGCCAGCACATTTGTCTCATACCCCTTAAGAACTAACCTCATGGTTGACTGCTTTGCCATGATTAAGCTGCAAAGAATTTAGAGATCCCACCAATCTCAGTGCTGGGATTTGCCTTTATCCTTAAAGAGGGCTGTTATTATTATCACGTTCTTCGTCAGGACAAATTTGGTCAGAAGATTACAGATTGCCATCCCATCCCAAGCAATCCAAGCTTACAACCCATCACATGAACTCCCTCCATCTCCCCTTTGGGTCTCACTCAGAGCCAACTGGAGCTTGCCAGCAGGCATGACACAGGGAATTCTCCAAGGATTAAGCACAGAAATTTGCTGGCCAGAGCTTATACCAGCTGAAGGCTGAGCCTGTCTTCATGAGCTGTTGTCTCAGCAGAGATCCCTACTTTTATGAAATGTTTCAAAGGCACACCTTGCTCCTGAGCATGGGAATTCGCAGACATTTTCTTCAGCCTTTGCAGAGAAGTATAAGCTGCAATTCGGATTCTCTGCAAAGCCCTCTGAGTACAAAGCTTTGCACCAGTGGCTAATGTTTGCTCTTGCTGCAGACTGAAGGGTACATTTGCAAGCAACAGGAGCACAGAAAGCATTCATCTCCTAGGCATTTTATAGATGCTGCTTAGCATCCCAGGTTCTGACTTCCAAGTGCATTCTTTCTTCAGTGTGAAATTTGTGACAGAAAATTGGATTTCACTGAAGTATGAGGGGTTCGAAACACTCATTGCTCCTGTCTTGCTTGAAAAACAGCTCTCTCTCAGCCCCTAATATATTAATATCCTTATCCTGTCACTTCCCCCCAGTTCAGCTACAATAGGAATGAAATTCACCGGAAGTTGCAAGTACCAGATCATGTTTGGCAAGAGATGCTCCATGATGATTTGTTGCCAAGTTGCATTTAATCAGCATTTTTCAGAGACTCACAGACTGGTTTTTTTCCCCTCCCTTCTCTCACCAAAGTAAAATTAAGTTAATTTCAGGACTGGATGAACCTTCTGTGTTTGCTTAGCCTAGTTTTGACAGAGAAGTCTAAGTTAAAATAAGGCTCTGCTGGTCCTGATCTTGAACCAAGAAAATTGAGAGGTCTGTGCAAGGGAGAGAGCACATCCCAATCCGATGTGGCATAGAGCTCATCCCTCACTCTCCTTGGCTCCTGGAGAT
This sequence comes from Chaetops frenatus, assembly GCA_013400775.1. Classification (NCBI taxonomy): domain Eukaryota; kingdom Metazoa; phylum Chordata; class Aves; order Passeriformes; family Picathartidae; genus Chaetops; species Chaetops frenatus. Next base: position 9,824 of record VZTR01003550.1, read on the forward strand.
TTCACTCTGTGCTGCTTTTCATGGGGACCAGCATGCAATCCCTTGAGGAAGCTGTGGTGCAACTCATATTGCTCTGTTAGAAGTAAAATCTAAATTAAGATGGTGGAGGTGGTGGGTTTCCAGCCGAGGAGAGGAACAGAAAGATTTGCCTCCAAGAGGAGCATAACCAGCCAGGCTCTGGAGAAGGATTTTAGGACTTGCTAGACACTTCTTTTTTAAACCTACAAAATCTGAAAAGCAAATTAATGGGCTCTTTGAGTCATTCTGTGAAACCCATAAAAAGCTGTGAAATTTCACTCAACAGCTAAACTTCTGTGTAGATTGTTTGGGCTATTTTTCCCCCAAAGAGAGGGGAAAAGCGAGAGCAGGAAGTTACCAACTGGGAAGGACTAATTCCAAAAGAGACTCTATGCCAGGATTGAATTTCATTCCTCTCCATCATTTCAGTGGAAAACATATGAACAGTTTTAGTCCCAGAAGGCTTAAGTGGAGGGCCATATGTGATACAGCAGTTTTGCACTGGACAGTTATGTGGAATGGTGAAAGTTGTCTTACAAAGCTGACCCTCGGCAAGAGGGATACAATGACAAGGACATATGTGTGTGACAAGGCATAAATGTGTGCTGCACCCTCTGGAAAAACCAGGGCAGTGAAAAAAAGGTGCTTTGTGGAAAGGCAAATGAGCATGGGTTGTCTCTGTTTCATGTTATTTTAGGTCAAATCACCACTGCATCATTTTGGCTATTTTATCAGACCAAGATTTTGAGCACAGTATATCATCAGTCATTTTACCCACATGCGAAAATTTTACTAGAATGAGAAATAATGAGACATAGCACTGCATCGTGGTGAAAGACGTCCTTGTGTTTTCTTGGGATACTGGAGCACAAACAGGGACTAGCCCCTGTTCCTCTGATGGTTCCTTACAGCCTCTCTGCCTCCATACCCTTCTTTTCTTTCAGGAAATCCAGCTTATCTGAGGGTCACTCAAGCATCTGCAGGTAGAACTCACAGCTGACAAGCTTCCCCCATTTTGTTAATTTTTTCCTTTCCTAGACCCTTCTACTTTAAATTCACTCCAGGACCCCATGTTCTTCAGAAACACCTCATGTGGTTTTTTATGGGCTAGCATTAACAGAAAGCCTGTGCTCTTCAAAACCTCTCGAGGGGCCTGGATGCTGTTTCATGGGAGATCTGTATTACTCAGTCTCCGAAACATCCCAACCCCAGAACTCCACATTTTTTGAGGAAATGCAACTGTCTTCAGAAAGGAAAGAATTTTCTTCCACTGAAGGACAAAGTAATATCTTCTGTGCTCAGGGCAAATTTGTCCTCTCAGATCAGCATGACAGATAGCATCTCGGGTTGGGAGCAGCTCAGACATGTGAGGAACGGGATGGGGAGCTGCTTTCTGTGCAGTGTGCCTGTAACCCTACAACGCTGGTGTTAGCGTGGCAAGCCAGCAGTCATCCCCTTAAAGTTTAAGCTGAATAAGAATTCAGCAACTCTAGTCGTTATTTGAAATTCTTGAACTGGCAAGATTATTCTGATATTTCAACCTCCAGACCCCCAAGTTCAATCCCCTAGGATTTCTGATACTCGTTATGTCCTTTACTGATGGAACACAGCAAATAGACAAAGCCAGGCATTCTGCTGTGACAAGGTCACAACAATCCAAGATTAAATGAAATCTGTTCCATGCTTTTACATAAGTAAAATTCAAATTTAGGTTTTAAAAAATAGCAAGGATTGGAGAATTCTCTGCTCTTTTTCTCTCTCTTGCTCATCCCATTACAGTCATTCTGCTTTCCTGCATGACATCTGTAGGAGTCCAGCTACTATCCCAAGGTCACAGCAAATCCTTCCTGTCATGATACAGAAACATAGTATTGGAGGATTCTTTAAGCCAGGTGGAACTGGTTCAGTTTGAAATAAGTCTGAGGAATAATGCTGCTCAGTTAAGATAAAAAAAAACTTGTCCTTTGCTATCAATATCTTTGTCCCTTTCTATATATTATAGTGTTTCTGTGCTGTATGTAAGGGCTCGCCCTCACAAATGGAAAAAATATTCTTTGAGTAAAAAATTTATTGTATTCCACTTGTATCCTTCAGCTTACTCTAATCAGAAGTATGAAAGTCATTAACATTACACACTGTGGTGTTTAAGTAGTCAGTGTGAAATGCCCAGTGCTCTGACAACCACACTGGGGGCTGCTGAGAACTTGAGGTAGGATGATGCTTTGCCCCCAACACCCAAACGTTCTGGAGGCCCCCTTTTGCTGCACAGGGAACAGAAGGGAGAAGGGTTTCTGTCCTTAGTAGAATGTGAACCTGCAGTTCAGGGCTTGTGCTTTCCACCCAAGGTTTTACCAGAACCTGTAGCAGATCTCCCTTCAGCACCTTCTGTTTCTCTGCCCCTACTGTGCTCCTCTCCCAGGGGTGGGGGAAGAAAATGTTCCCACCTTTCAGACACTGACAACATAGTGTGAAACGACTGATCACTGCTCTGCATCACACTAAGACTGTGAACCAGGGTGGCTAAAGGGTGGTCACACAGCTTGGTCTCCTGCCTTCCCTGCAAGAAAAGTAATGCTTGCTAGGATGCAGCTGAGGGTGGGAATACCTTTAAACCTTGCATCTAAATCTTTCAGACTTCGACTTTAATCACTCCTCCAAGAAGCTGAGTAGGAAGTGAAAACAGCTGAAGCCACAATTTCAGTGGTATTCCTGAAGGGGATTAATCTTTTGCTGGACTTTTAAAAGGACATAAATATATGCTGTGAAAATTCAAAAAGCCTTGCTGTGCTGTTACAAACAATGGAAAACACTTTTATTTTTCTCCCCAAAAGCTCATCTGAGTCTTTAATCAGAGCAACCGCTGTGACATGTTTACATTTTAGGGGGGTGGGGTGGAGAGGAAGCATAGTAAATGCAAGAGAAGATTGTCTTGGCACCACTCTCTTCTGCTGGGAAACTCAGCACCTGAAAAGCCCTGGAGCCACCCTTACACAGGAGAGATGCTGCCATGCTGATGAGCTATGACTTGTGGGGAAACAAGTCCAAGAGAGAAGTCTTCAAATCACCCTGAGTTTGAATCTGGTGTTAAGAAAAACAAAAGCAGCCTCAGGTATTTCTGCTAAAAAAGAATGGAAATGTAGTTATAGGGAAGGTGGGAGCTGGGGGAGATGAGAGCTATGACATGCATTTATTTCAATCTTGTGAAGTATCGTAGCATATCGAAGCACTTCAGTGAAAATCAGGAGAGATGGATTTTGACACAAATGTGTCTTCTAAATCAGCTAGATGCACATCTCCCTGCCAGGATTATGCATAGGTGAACTTTGAAAAGTGCTAGCCTCATCAAAATGAAAAAAAAACCAGATCTCTTCGTCCCGTCTCCAGACAAGCTAAGCTCTGAAGGAAAATATATCGTTAACTGCAGGAATATGAACTTTGATGAGCATATAGGGCTGGATGGACCTCTGGAGATCAGCTACTGATTTTTTTATTTTTTCCTGAGAGTCTGAGTAGCTCTACAAGGAAAATGTAATTTTGTGTTACTGAAATAAAATCAATTTCTCATTTCTACCTACTTCACACAGGCCCTAACTTTACCAGCTACTGTTGCAAAAATAACTGGAGTGTTCATAACTGAGAATTTAAATGGAATATGAGGTGCTATGATCTGTCAGCACACTCAGCTTTTCTTGCGCACAGTGCAGGAGTGTTATATGGAGTAGAGGCAGAACATCTCTTCTAACACCACCAGGATCCATTGTGCTGTTGTAAGCTAAATTATCTCAAACAAACTATGGGGGTCCTACTGGTGTCAGGAAAAACTTTCAGCTTCTTATCTTTTCCCCTCCAATTTTCCAAGTGGGTATTTTCTGTGGAGTCATTGCCAAACCTAACCCATAACCACAGTGGTCAAAATGCTGTTGTGCTGCTCGAGCAGCAGAGAACTGTGTAAGTGGTGTGGAGGAAGACTCAGTGGGAACTGGGGAGGTGGAGACCAAATCATCAGGAGCTTGAACACCATCTCCATCTATGTTGGCCTGATAGGATTGCCACCTAGATGAAAAGAAACTATGTTCTGTCTTTGCCTTTCTGTATTGTGTTGTGATGCTGACAAGATTTATGTTTCCATTTCAAGCATTTTCTTTTCTTTTTTGGATGTTTCTGTGGATGAATTATAATAAAAAGAGATAATTTATTAAGTAGGAGGTTTTCTTTTAAACTTTGGTCTCAGATCAATGAAAGAATGTATTTGAAAATGATGTAAGTAGATTTTGAGTCTGCAAAATACCTTATTTTGCTATGAAAAGAACAAGTAACATTTCCCAAATACTTAAATTTGATTCAGAACTCACAAAATCATGTTCTGATGTGGTGCAGAGGAATGTTTGCAAGATGATCCTCTCTGATGCTCACACCTGGAGTGGAACCATAAGTAGCTAATGTTTACATGAACATTCTATCTCCTTGGCTGGCTGTTGCCCACTGGGCATGCTCCAATCTCTAGAGTACACATTTACAGCCAACACTGCATCCTAAGCCTGAAATTTAGGAAACTTCAGGCTCTTTTACCAAACTTAAAGAAAAACCATATTAGTTGTTGACCCTGTGTTTCCTCAAGACTGTGCCTGGGAGCATCACCCCTGCCTTTGCTGACACTCATGGTAAAAAAGAAAAACATTTTTCTGTTGACTTCAGCGAGGCAAGGAGTGGGCCCAGCTTCATTCACACCCACGCTCTATGTTTAATTAGAAACTATTTTCCTCTAAGAGCAGGCATTTGAATTTCTTGAGATGTTGCAAAGAGCTTGAAGAAGGAGCTGCCGAGAGGTGGGGGTGTTTCACGTAGGAGGAGGCAAATAACTGTTGGAGAAAAAAAAAATAATTAGGGTCTTGGATCAGTATAGTTTTGTAATGTTCCATAATTAAAGGCTGTTTGCATGTTCTTCATGCAACAGAAGTAGTGTTTTCCATCCCTTTCAGTATCAATTTGACCATTATCTGGCTACATCTATTTTCTCACCAGAGTTAACGTGGGCTAGGATCGCCCTGCATCAGGGAAGGTGCCACAGCCATGAGGAACAACCACCTTGCACCAAAACTTGCTTTTCTTTGGATGTCCTTTTCCAGCCTGCCAGGACATTTTTCCATTGTCTGCCTTCAGTCCTGTACCAAATGGTAGTAGTTATTTATTAGTGTCATAAAGAAAAGGCTTGTGCTTGACTAAATTCACGGAGACTGTGTCCATAGGCTCCTTTCTGCTTTGACCGTCAGGATTTAGGAAGAAGCCATTAACCTTGTGTGTTTGCCTTGTGTGTGCAGTTATATATGGAATCTCTGCAGGTTACAGCCCCTGTGTGACAGCTTAATGGCAGTAGTAAAGCACAGCTGAAGTCAGAGATTTCACCAGAGCCGTTCTGATTTGTGCCCTAAAGACATCCTTGGAAGTTTGCATTTGTAAATACCCTCGTGGCTTGCACAATATGCAAAACACAGAACACAGGGGATTGAAAGTCGATCTCTGACCACAGGGAGATAATAAAAATCCCCTTCTTATTACAGCCAACAATATCCAATTCCTACAATGGGAAGGTTGCAACTGAGATGGCCTTTGAGACTATCTGCTTTGAAAGCGGATAGTAATATTTAGAGAAGTGCAAACATGGAGTCAAGTGTCTTCAAGGGTTCTCCATTCCTTGGGACGTCTAAAGGGGAAATTGCTTTTGGTCTGCCAAAGAAATCTTTCAACCCACCATGTCCATTTCAGCTGGTGGAACACAGAAGGGACCATGAGTGCTGACCAAATGCAAGCACTGCTCTCAGTTAAAGGTGTGAGTGGGGCTTGCTGGGAATTAATAGCAATTTCAAGCCTTCTTGTTAGGCTTGTCAAAGCAGATAAAGACAGTCAGGCATGTGTGTGGAACCATCCCATGGAGACAAGCTGGACTGACAGCTGTTTCTGAAACCTGGTGATGGGAGTGGCAGGACATGCTGATTTCCTGGAGCTGCTTAGAGATGCAGTGGTGGGGAACCCAGGGGGATGATGATAAGAGGCAGATATGCAGTGACTCCCTGAAGCACTCCAGTGCCCACTGCTTTACTGGATCCTGGCACAGTCCTTCCTTCTGCTGCTTAATTCATTCTGATTACTTGATAGCTGACTAAAATTGAGTAAAACTGTCACTACTAGCAGTGAAAATTAAGATGTGCTGTGCTACTTATGTTTATTTTCCTTTCAGTTTGGAGGATAATGTGGTGCTGAGGCACAGTGGTGCTGTTCCTGTACTGCAGCCTCCCCCGTTTTGCTCTGGGCATCCCTTGGCTCCTCTCAGCTGTGCGAGGAGGAGGAGGAGCTGGAGGTGCAGCACAAGGAGTTACCCTCTGAGCACCTCTCTTCTTAGGGACAGGATGTTCAAACAAGCTGCTGTAGGCAATGCACTGTGTGCAGCTCGTAAAGTGGAAAATTACTGCTCCACACTGCAGGGTGGAGGCTACCTTAGAAAAGATGATGGTGTTTTTTAGCCTCAGCATGCCAGCTGTGAGGTCTTTTGGAAGAGGAACCAGGGAGTGGGATGTCACTGGGGATATCAGGGAGGGTTTAAGGAGCATTAATATTTCAAGGGAATGGGTCAAAAAAATCTTTATTGGAGGGGCTCTGTAAGGGACAAGGAGCCAGTGCCACCTCCCTCTGCGGTTTGCCATCTATTTAAACCTCTTGCACTTGATATTGCTGTTCAGATTATGAAAAATTGTTAACCTGTTTCTGGCTATTTTAATAGCTGAGTAGCCCCTGTTAAGCTCATTGCAGTCATTTGCTTGTAAATACTGTTCATTAGGAATTTCATGTTGAAATATAGGTCTTCCACAGCCAAACTTTTCCAAAGGAAGAGTTTTGGTTTTGTAGAACAGAAAATGCAAATTAAACACTGTCTGAAATTTCATGTTTGTGGCATAGGAACAAAATCTGACTTCAGATTTTTGCCCAGGTGCACTGTAATCATCAATGATTAGTTTGGGACACTAGGTCCTGACAATCACCTTTTTTCTGTATCAGTGACTAAGTGAAATATGTTTTTAAAATAGTAGCAAACTCAGTTCTGGGGAGGTAACCTTTAAATGAGTAGAGATTTTTTTAGTGCCATTTTTTCACTGAAAACAGGGGCCAGGGTACAAGTTAACTTTGTCTTTCTGACCTACTCTAAAATTTTCTTCTGCCTTGACCCAGAATTGTTCTTTTCCTCCCAAAGAATTATTATATTGTATTTTTAAAATTATGTTTTTATGTAGTTATTATATTAGAAAGGGTCCTATCCCTCTACTGTAGGGCCTCTGGCACAAGGGGAAGCCAAGCATAATTGCAGCTTAAATACATGATCATATTATAATAAGGGTTTTATAATCAGATTTATAATAGGTAGAGGTGGAGTTTTGTCAAGATACAGTTAAATATGTCCTGGTTTCAAAAAAAAGCTTAAAAAGCAGTATAAACGTGATCTGCTAGAATTTTGTTTTGGATCATATTAATTTGCAATACCCCACAGCCAAGATGTACAGGCTCTTTTCATTTTGGGGAACCATATAATAAAGGCTGTGAAAGTGAGTTATGTGTCCTCTGTGGTCACAGGATGTGATTAAAGGGAGCTGGATTTCCTCCTCCCACAGCTGAGAGACCAGAAAAAAGCCATGCTTCTCACATGGAGCAATCTGATTTCTTGCTGTGCAGCATATTCATGACTAAGTAACTGCTCCTGCTGATGCTGCAGTCCCAAGGGAAACCCAAAATGAAACTCCAGCTAGCAATCCATATAGCTAATTTTCTTTTTACTCTTTTTTTCTTTTTTTTTTCCTTTTGTGCAATGAAAACAAGTAATTGGATGCCATGGACAGCAGCTTGATCCAAGAGCTGTATTTTCTTTCCCCCAATAAAGATAACAGTGAATTCCCTCATTTTAAAAGAATCTTTTATTGAACTGCTCAGTGGGAAGTTCTGAATCCTTCAAGCAGTATTAGGAAATTTATTCTAGTGGAAAATTTACCATTCCTAAGGACCAGAAGTGTAGCATTAAAAATCACTAAAGCAATGCTGTTTACTCAAGACAGTGAGTGTAGTCAAGTTTTACATTCTCCTGCTGATGAGTAATTTCATGCAGAGAAGATAAGGAGCCTGTCTAGGGAGACTTCAGTGGACAACTGCTTTCCTAAAAATAATGTTGCTCTCTAAGTATATTAATAAACAGGGAGAAGCTTCTCATTCTGGTGAGGTTTATTTTATTTTGTTAGTGATATTTACTGTGAAAACATTGATTAAGAGGTTTAGTGCCATTCTAGACAAGAGAAAATGTTCATGAATGCTTCTAAACTTACACAACATTTTGTTAAGGCCAACCTGTCAACCAAAAATCTGCCTATCTTTTATTGGTCATTATCAAGTGATTCTTAAACTGATTTATAGCCTTGGCTCCTTAGAACTCGAAGCTTGCTGCTGAATCTGGCCTGCTGAGTTACTGAACTTTGAGGAAGATGGCAGTGGAGACTGTATTGCTTATCATCTTCTCACTCAAGGAGCTATGAAGAGGATTTTATAACAGAAGTCAAAATTACAAGTAGGAGTCTAAAATTAGGCATGAAAATGCAAATATATTATAAAGATACAAAATTTGAGATAATAACCTGCGTGTAGGTTGGACAGATCCTTTAATCTGAAAGAAATGAACATTTTTAGACTGCTAAGGGTCCTTCAAAATAAAATATCTGGGAAAATGGCAAAACGAATGAGGATAGCGTAAGAAAGGAGGATGGCAGTAAAGCTCAGAAAAAAAGGGCCCTTTAAGCAGCATTTATGGTTTTATATCAGATAAGGTATAGAAGATTCATGAGAAGAAAATTACTCTCTTTATATGATTTTGCCAGACTCAGAAAATAGAGATGAATATGATGCTTGTTCCATGCAAGTAGCAGAGAACAGATCTGTCCCAGCTGAGGAACCCAACAGTACTGTTTCCAAAAAGGAAATGAGAAAGGAAGTCTGAGGCATTATGGGAAAGTTTTATCTGGCAGTTAATTCTTTCAAATATGGCTCAAAAGCTGTTTTCCATAGGACAATATCCCAGACATGAGAATTTCAAATCTATTTTGATTTAAGAGGCAGTGAACTAGTCTGTTTGTGAGGGTTTGTAAAATCTTCTGTCTGTCAGGAGGCAAGTCTGAAGACAGAACACTAGGATAGTATTCATATAAGATGTGGATAATTAGAAGTGCAAATGGGAGAGTATCCTGTGTCTTGGGTGAATGCCCTTCCAACTGGCAATTGCCACCTCTGTGGTTTGTCTCTCTCCTTCTTGAATGTCATATAATTTCTGTTCTAGACTTAAGCAGTGTTGCCAGTGAGTTTCATCAAAATCAATATGTTACTGCAAAAAAAGGTCAGTTTTGACTGGCATGCCTTTTTTTAATGAAAAATTTTTGATGGAAAATTCTCAAACCAGCTCTTATCTGAAATGTCAGTGTCACTCTTTCTATAAAAGAAAGCTTTGTGGAAGCAGGATTAAGTTTTTGTTTTACCTATTTCTTCCAAACATGCATTCCCAGAGACAGATCCCTTCAAATGAAAATGCTTATTCTGAGCCGTCATATATTTTATCCCAGATTTTTGTCTGCCATGTTTTGGAAACCCACAGCAGCTGCTGGTAGGGATACATTATAATTCAGACTTCAGCATAGCTGAACTCTGAGTTTTAAGTCTGAACCACAGTAAGGTAAAACTAAGAAATAGAAGTGCTTCTGGATAAATCTCTTGCATTCTTCTAGACACAGAGAAGGCAAGGGAGTGAGCAACCTTGCAGCCTCTCCCAACTGGTACCCTCATATACTCTTCACATGCAGCACCAGGCAAAGAGGATGTTTGCAGATGAATCACGTGGATCAGGGTCCCTGTGGATAAATTCTCAAATGGGAATTAGATCAGGGTTTCAAGACACACATTAAAAAACCCTGCCTGGTCATCCAGGCTTTGTACGGTCAAATGGAAAATGTGCATTGCAAGACTCAGCCATGTGGAGAGGACAAGTGAATGTCTTCAATCGTTATCCAGTTTTCTCCTCCTCCTCCTCCTTTGATGGCTGGCTTGTCAACAAACTCACTTGAGCCCAGCGCTTTTCATTTCAAAGCTGACGTGTTGCAATGATTTTGTCTTGTAGGGAATAGGATGGGGCTTAAGCCTACAGACCTCTAAAATTTCTCTTACGAAATATCCTTTATTCTGGCAGAAAGCTCTTGAACTGCTAGGGAAAACAAACCTGAGAGTGTTGACTGTACAAATGCCCTGCTTCAGAGAGAGCCTTGGCATGCAAACTCTGTCACTCAGGTCTGTAACCATAGTGAACTACTGAGGGGAAAGGGAGACTAAAGATTATTTTATTAAAGACATCAATAAAGATTGTTCTGCCTGGCTATCACTGGTGGAAATCTGAATTATTTTCCCACTGAGTACTATAGCATCAGGTGTCTGAAAGAGCACAGGAAGTAGATCTCCATGTAGGACTTACATGGAAAACCATGACTTTCGGCAGATTTTCATGTTTAACTTAAAAAACCCCAAACAACACATGGCCTTAATATTTGTAATTCAGAGCAAATCCAGACAACAGCCCTAGCATTTTCACAAATTCAAAGGACAGTGCTCAGCTCATGGACACTGCTGCAGGTGCACTCTAAGATATGGAGGTGCCAGTTATATTTTAGGAACAGCTTGGGCAGAAATGGGTACCTGTTGTTGCCATCAGCATAGGTCTGTCAGTGGATGCTGAAGTTCTGCATGACAAAACACAATGTTTTAGTCATGTATACTCTTTCTGTTCCATCCTCAGCAATGAATCTGTCCTGAAGAGTGGTGTGTCAGTTTAGCATCCAGTGAATAGGGGCTGATGAGTTTGGGTTTTTAGAATTTGTAATGTGGAGAACAGAAATATAAAGCTTGGTTAATATTAAAAAATTAAAATGTACTGACAAATGTTCAATTGCTTTGAATTATGAAGTGTATCACTCAGCAGGGTATACAACCAGTTGTTTAAACTTACTTTTTACAAGGAGGCAGAAATACAGACTGGAAGAGGAGGAGAATAGATTAAAGAATATTTGGATAAGATGAATGTACTCCAGTCAGCAGGGTCTGATGAAATTCACCCCAGAGTACTTAAGGTGCTGTCTGAAGCAATCGCTGAGCCATTAGTGATTATCTTTAAGAACTCACAGAGGAGAGAGGAGGTCCCTGAAGACAAGAGAAGGGCAAACACAGTGTATTATATTTTAAAGAGAGGGAAAAGGAGGACCCAGGGAATTACAGACCTGTCAATCTAACTTAAGTCCTTGGAAGATTCAGGAACAAATCATTAAACAATCCATTTGAAAGTAGCCAGCTGATACATGAAAACACAGGCTTGTCAAGAACGTTTGATGTCAAATCAATCTAATTTCCTTCTTTGTCACAGTAGCATGTCTATGAGTAAAGAGGAAGCAGCAAATGCATTGGTGCTTGATTCTTAGTAACACATTTTTGACATATATGACTGACTAAAGAATATGCTGTAGATATATGGGTTAGGTGCAGAGCCTGTCAAAAAATAGTTCCTCAGCAACGGCTATCACTGGATCACTGTCAGGGAAGATATTTCAAGAAGGTCATTCAGCAGTTTCCTTATACTCAGTTCTTTTAAATAGTTTTTTATTGAGTACTGAACAACAAGCAAACAAAGTCAATCTGTGGATGTCAAAATTAGGAGATGATAGAAGTCCTAGGAGGTCAGTACCTGAATTTGAAATGGTCTTCACAGCTTGGAGAAACTGCTCCCAAATATTTAAATGAAATTCCTTCAGAAACAATCCAAAGTGCTGTGGTTGGGAAAAAGAGATGTAGTTATGTAGCAGTAGGTGAGAGATGGGCAAATAACTAGGCAGTGGCATATTTGTAGAAGACTTGAGGATTGAAGGAATCATGAGTTAAATGTTCAGGGTTATTGGTTCAGGATCATCATCCTTGAGAGAAAACCAATATTTATTTTCCTCTCTTCACTTCACCTGGGGTACTGCAACCAGGGGCCCCCTTTCCCTGCAGATGAAGAGAAGGAAGAAAAAATCCAGAGAATCAGACAGAACATAGGGCACTGAGAAGCACAAACTGTGAAGAGATGCCGAGGGAAACGGCTTTGCTCGCTTAAGAAAAGGGAAGGCTGACAGTAAGATGGCAGCAGATGTCCAGTGTAGAGGTGAGGACTGTGAACAAAACGGTGAGCAATTGTTATCTTTGGTTGTGGAGAGGGTAGCACATAGAAATTGTCTAGATTTACCAGTTAATGTCAGGGTGCAGTCATGCAAGGCTGCTCCTCACTGCTTTTTTTTTTCTTTTCCTTAAGACAAGTCAGGCAGTCCCTGTTGGGAACTCCTGGCTTTGTGTCAGTGTGGGGAACTCATGCCGTGTGGTTTCTCCTACAGCTGCAATTTCTACTCGGGAAAAAAATATGTAAAAGTGTTCTTATCTCTCAAGTTTCCATTTAAATGTTGCTTTGCCTATATGCCAGAAATTGTTTGATTTGATGGTCTTGCATTGCTCACCATGAAAATGTCAACATTTATTCCCCATTACCATCCTCTGTATTGAAGATACTGCAGTATTTTAGTTCATAATAAGGCAGCTGGTCCATTACACGTACCCTCTTAGTGAACATCAATTACTGCCTGCTTTAGACTCTCCTTCCTTCTCCATGGCAGCATCAATCCAAACCTTATTTCCTGGAAGATAAGAAAAAGAACAGGCTTATATAAATATTAATTGACAATGTTGTGAAAAAGATTATCTGAGAATCTGTCCCTTGGAGAGAGCAGCAGAGCAGGCTGTTGCCTTAAAAACATCTTAGTGCAACTCTCCAGCAGAACACAGACACCTCTAATGCCACCACCTGTTGCAACCCAGACAGTCCCTTCTTTAAATGATGCATAGGCTGTGAGAAGTCCTTGATTATAGGGTGAGCAATAAGCCCAGTTAATGTCTGCTGGTTTGTTAGAGTGGCAAACACCCTCAGATTTGCTTTCAGCTATTAATTAACCAACCAGTCATTAACAGCTGCTAACAATTGATTTACAGGGAATTATTGCTTAAATAGCAGGAGGTATTTAAGAAGAAAATAAATTAAAACAAAGAACTGTTGGATCCTTGGGCACAAAAAAGACTCCTTGTAATATAGAGCATGGCTGCTACGGCACTATAATTACAGAGTGATAAACAGTGATTGGGAAGTACGTTCCTTTCCAGAGACAATGACATTATGTCTCCTGGAAAGAGCCCTTTTGTCTACACTAATTGAGTGATCTGAAATGAATGATGTTATCAGAAACCTAACTGAGGCAACTAATGTTATATTTATGGGTTATCAAAAATGTTTAATCACAGCTGCAGTCTCTCCAAGATGTGTCATGGACACTGCAGCATCCAAAAATATGATTGAGGGCCGGTGTGACACATTATCTTAATTAGAAAAGAGAATTACAAGTTCTTCCATTGGTTCTGCCTCCCTCCACACTGGCAGAACAAATGAGACCTATTAACCTAAGCATAAGAAAACACTGCCTCCTAATGACATTTTTTCCTCTCTGTGGACAGGGAGGGAACAAGTGGTTGCATATTTTTTTTCCTAGGAAATAGTGACCCAATTCAATTTGTGCAGCTTGCAACACATGAAACCCCACTCATGGCTCCTCCTGTTGAATTTTCCCGTGTGTGTGCCACCAAGGTCAGCGTTTGGGTTGACTAAGCAGGCGTTGCTGAGCAGTTCATGGTGCATTTGCCCTTTCCTGGACAAGTTAAGCCGTGTTTCACTGCCCTCTCCTGGAATAAGGGGCTGCCTGCTCTGCCGCCTCCTAGGCCCTTTAAGTACCCCAGCACCAGCAGAAGTGTGTTTAGTACTGGGGTAACGGGGAGAGGACTGCTGCTTTTTCAGACCTCAGGCTGTGATTTCTCTTGCTCTGAGGCTCTGAGTGAGACAGAGAAGAGATGGGAAATATCGCTGGAAAAATACATCCTGTGCTTCAACTTTTGGGAAGGTTTGCTTTCATTGGATATGTATTTCCTCTTCATTTGCATTTTGGAGAGTTAGTTTCTTGTAAATAGGCTGGTAGAATTGTGACCCATCCCATGTGGCAAGCAGTGTCCATGGGAGCACTGAGGAAGGATGCTGAAGGCGTTTTTCTTGAGGATTAGGTTACTGAAGTAGATAGGAGGTAAGCTGAACATCTGACTTGCTGTGGTAAGAAAAGGCACATCTTTGGTCATTTTTAGAAGGTAAATTGGCAAAGCTCTAAGTAGAGTCCCATTCTGCTGCCTCCTGCCAGCAGCTGTGTCCTAACCTGTAGTCTTGCCTCTCTAACTTTCATTTGCCTGGGTAAATCAGTGGAAATTCTGTATCTGTGATGTCAGGACATGCAATCCCCTCAGGTTTCAAATCTCCCGTCAAAATCTCAGGGTTTACATCCAAGGTCCATAAATGCTGCAAGAATTAATTCCTCAGTCCTGAAATGAATGCAAACATTTCTGAATAAAACTTAAAACTCCCAAGCTTTCCCTTGTTCAGCATCAGCTGGTTTGATGAGTATATACATACATACATACATACATACATACATACATACATACATACATACATACATATCTCTTTTGGGTTTAGCTTTGTTATGGATATCCTGGAAAGGAAAATCCATGGTAACCTCTTGCCTTTGACAGCTCCCCTGCCCTTTCATTCGATACATATAGCTAAAAAAATGTTTAACTGTTTGATTATCTGTAGGATACATAGCTGTTTATAAAAGGCTGTAGAGAAAAACAAATATTAAGCAGGAAGAGAGGGTTGGGATTTTTTATATTTCTTCATCCTACCACTCCTGAGTGACTGGATCTCAGTATGTTTCTGTACCAGGAGGTGGCACTGATAATTGCAGGGATCTGCAGCAGACCCAAACAGAAAACTGGCAGGTAAAACCCCCCTGTTGATACAAAGTATGACTGCAGTTGTGTAAATCTTCAAAAAAGATCTACGTGTATGTTTTAGCTTTATTTAGCTGCCTGCAGAAGAATGGGAGACAGCCTGTCTCTAGCCAAAATTCTCAATTCAGTCTCAAAATGGCAGTGCAGGAGTTTTATGAGTTATTATAGGACATGCAAAAATGAGCAGCTGCTGGCAAGGAGAGTATCAATAGCAGGGTTCCCTAATGAATTTATACTATTTCAAAACGTCATCAAACTGTTATCCAGTTGGACATACTTATTCCTTCTAAAATATGCCTGAGAAAGTTCTGGTGCTCCTGGGGGTGGCAGAAGTAATAGTGGCATGGTTTTTGGGCTGAAAACTCTTCTGTGATGGTTGTAGAAGTCAAGCAAAAAGCAGCCTAAATGCCTTCAGGCACTGCAGTGCACGGCTCCTAAATATCTGGGACAGGGTAAGTGCTTTTCATCTCGGTATGAATAAACAGATATCAGAGTAGGGAATCCTACTCAAGGTGTTTCTCAGGCTTTGATCCATGGATGGTGGTAGTCTGTAAGATATCAGGAGGCATCCTGTTTCAAAATTGCAAAATTATTTTAAAACTCTCATAAATGCAAACAACAAAAAGAACAAATTGGAGAATTAAAGTAAGAACTGAACAATCAGAGGTCAGCATGCTCGAGTTTTGGTTCTGATGGAAAATATTACAGTAACTCAGAGTATTACAATATTACAGTAGCACAGAGTAGTCCTTGGGAAAAACAAATGGGTTTTTTAATATCTGGTATCACCCTTGCTTCCATGGTGTCTTCTCAGGGCTATGAGGCAGCTGCCTGTCTCTCCTAAGGATGAGGCTTC
>VZTR01003550.1:35938-46393 GCA_013400775.1 Chaetops frenatus
TCTGCCCTTCTTCTCATTTGTTGTTCTTCTCTTCCCATCTTCTCTCCTCACCTCTCTGCCTGCCCATCTCTGCCCTTCTTCAGCCTTCTCTGACCTTCTCTTTTTTCTTGATCTTTTGTCTTTCTTCCTCCATCTCCACCCCTCTTCCCTGCTGTTCTGTTCCATCTGTCCAGCTCTCTCTGAACTTCTCTGACATTCTTTGATCTTCTGTGACCTTCTCTGCACTTCTGTTGTTTTCTCTGCCCTTCTTTAACCTCTGCCCATCTCCACTCTTCTCTGCTTTTCTGCCATTCTTCTCTTCCTTTTTCACTCTTCTTTTTTTGCCCTTCTTTGCTCTTCTCTGCAGCACTTACCCCAGCTCTGCACTGTTCTTCCCTTTTTTGGTATTTTTTGACATTTTCTGCCCTTATTTGCTCTGCTCTCCCCTATGTTATAAAACCTAACTATAGGCCATACCCCCAACTCCCTTTCCCTTCTTTTCTGCCATCTTCTCTGCTGTTCCCTGCCTTCGTGTGTGCCTCTCCACCCCTTTCTTACCCTTTTCACCTGCATCATTGGGATACCTGGAGTTAACACTGTTAATTTATTTATTGCTATTCCCCAGGATGAGTAAATGTGTTTTTTTCTGTACACTAGAAGCTAATGCTTGATGATAGCTGCATATCGCTATAGTAACCAGGACAGGTTCTTCTGTAAGTCAGAGGTTAATTTATAATTATTTTTAAAGTCATCTCACTCAGATGCATCAGTGTAAACAGGACTTGTCCAAAACCTTCTTCCTTACCAAATAATCTATCTTTCTATTCTAGCTCTTCCAAAAATACATTAACATGGCTCCTGTTTGCTTAAAACATTCTCCATAAGGTGCTATACAAGATAACTGTCTGGTTCTGAGTGTTTGTAGCTATGTTTGCAATTGACAGAGTTACTGACAGCCCCAGCTCTCTGTGGGATGGCTGTGGACCAGAGCACAGATGACTCATTGTGTGCGATGTTGTTTCACACCAAAGTGTTTGCTCTATATACTGAACATGTGTGCGAGTCAATAGCAAAAAGTTCGAGAACAAACACAGCTTAGATGGAAATAAATTCACATTGACTGAAATCATTATGCCCAAGTCAGAAACAACTATATGAATGTCTTTTTAAAGGAGAAATTTTACTTGGGATGGTTTTTGTGTCTTCTACCGATGTTTGAGGGTCAGGCAGTATGAAAAGAGGTCTTGGCATTTCCTTGCAGCAAAAGTCTTTTCATTCCAGAGATGTGCAGAAGGGGGTCTGGGTCACTGCTCAGATTACCCCCATACAGCAGCAATACCCAATAATTAGGTGCTATTTTTCCCTTGAAAACACAGACTTTTGCCAAAACTGTTTTCTCCTCCACCTGTCTCCCCAGCTGCCTTTTCAGATTCCAGCAGATATCTGAATAGCTGGTTTTGTATTGGGAACTATTTATCAGCCTTGTTGCCAATTAACCCTCCCTTATAGCCTTGCACATCTATAAGGCATAGTTAAAAGCAAAGTCCTTTTGATCTGGTGATGCTGTTAATGTCCTCCTAGGAGCAGCCTCGGTCTCAGGCTGGCGCAGTCATGTGGAGCTGTCCCCTCAGCTGCCTCCTCTCTCCCCAGCTGAACTAATAAGGATCTCTGAGAACAGCACATTACCTCAGTCCCTCAGAATGCTTGACTGTACCTCTGGGCCACATCTTCTTTTATTAAAAAAACCCTCTTCAATGTATATTGGAAGACTTCCAAACTGCGGGACATTATACACATATAAAGGCCACCTCCTACTGTAGTGTCCCCTTTATGAACATGTGGTAAAGAGCACAGAAATATTCCTCTTATCTTGTTGGCAAATAACAAATTGCTTTTGTGCTAGTGTAGGAGATTAAATTGTGTAATTTACTTATAAAATCAGGTTTCTCATGGAGTATGGGTATAAACCCACAAAGATTTTAGGAATCCTTACAGGGCTTTGAATTGTGTCCATAAGAACTTGTAGGTGACAGACTGAATCAGAGAGTGCTGTCCTATAGGATCACTAGGATGAGTCACCCTTACTTATGTGGAGGCTTCTATATGTGGTAATGTGCTCAGGGAACTGGGGAGCAAAGGAAATCCTCTCAGTCATTCCCCCAAAGTTTCTGACAATGTCCCTTCTGCAAACAGGTTTCCACACCCTAGACCTGTTCTTGCAGCCTGTGTGTTTCTGGAGCCAAGTAGCCAATGAAGCCAAGGTGTTCAGACCCTCAAGGAGTGTCCCAAGATGTGGCCAAGCTTCATCAACTGCAAGGCTCCAGATGCGGCCAGGCTGGGACAGACAGGGAATTCCCATTTTCCTATGCTACAGACAAGCCACAAGGCTGCAGTACCATCCCTTTCTTTCCTGTGCTTGCAGAGGCTGAGCCGCAGCAATGTCAGTGCCACTCCAGGCGAGGAGCCACCTTCTGGGACCAGCCTGAGGGACAAATCCAACCTTGAAAATACGCCAGCAGGATGACATGCAGATCAAAGGCATATTGCAGAGCTCAACTGAATGAGATCCCTTAGAGACTTTTTAAAGCATTTTAGCTCACCCTTAACTTCCTTGAAATGGAGCACAGGTTCTCTCTGGAAGAAAAAGAAAAGCAAAGTTTGGTACATGCCCTGAAATGCACAGGCACCTGAGGGGTATTGCCGTCTTCTGTACCAGTCTGCTCAGTGTTATTTGCAAAAGGCTTATTTTTCCTGTTGTACCTTTAGGAAAACTACCCCACAAATCTCCAAGGCTGAAAAAACTCTGTTTTGATGACATTTAAACATTTTAAGTGTCATCACAAAAATTTTGAATGTGCTCTGTGTGTGTATGTACCCAGTGTCCCACAAAGTGTGAGCAATGTGTATGGGTGTGAAAGAATCTTCCCAAGAGCCAGGGGCAGAGCAGTTATTTTAGTATTTCATGTGCCTTGGTAAATTTTTTTTTAATGAGAGAAAGAGTGAGTGGAGTTTTGTTTTGTTTTGTTCTCTTTTTTTCCAGTTTCCATGCTCTAGTTTGATTTATCAGTCTGTCAATGAACATAAACAGTGTAAGTACATGAGAGTATCTGCATGCCAATGCAGGTTTCCAAAAGCATACAAGCTACAGTGAGCCATCCTATTTTGCAGTTAAATTCCATGTCTCTGATGGATTTCCCCACACTGTTGCTAGGAGATGAAGGTAATGCCTAACAAAGGATATATTGACAGAAAATTTTCCAGAGCAAATCTATCTTGTTATGGTAAATAGAGACTCACATAAAATGGATATTGCTGGATTTATTTCCCTAGTGGTGGCACTGGCAAAATTGCATACATCAAGTGAAGGTGAAATTTCCTCATCACAAATGCTTTTTTTTGTTTTGTTTTGTTGACATAAGGACTTTCAGTGTGTTTGATGCTGAAAGCACTTTTGCCATCCAGTGTGTTTTGTTGCTAGGCTAATAGGATGAGCACATCCTACATCAGCGTTTTTCCTTCTTCCCTTCTCTGCTACTTCTCCCTTTCAGGAAGAAAGGTGGCTTATTACAGTGGTTTCCCTCTTTTCATGACTCTTCTGGGAAACATGGATTCCTTCTTTTAAAGCAGGGAAGAAGTGTGCATGACTCAGGACATGTTGAGATTTGGCATAGAAGCTGCTAAATGCAATGGAAAAGCAGATCAGCCTCCTGCTTTATAGCTCTAGGCACATCTACATTAAAACAAAACAAAACACAAAGTTAAATGGAAATCTAATAAAGAGAAGAACGTCAGGAATTCTCATGGAAATATTAGCTTTCTAGAAAATGACAAATTTTCTCCCTTTCTTGTGGTGACATAATGAACACACAAGCAGATTTGAACAGGAAAAGCCAACATTACTTGAGCCACATAAAATAAAAATTTTGCAGGAGAAAAATTTTAGTTCTGCTGTAGCATTTATATTTTCTCATCCACTGCCATATCAGCAGCTCCTATGCCACCAAAGGAGTCTGTGGCTCTAAACAGTTGTAAGCAAACAACTTGTTGTCCAGAAAGATGTCAGGGCTGAAAATGAGACTGCCTCTTACCTTTCAGGGTAGGAAAGGAGTCAGAGAGAAACACATTCCCCTCCACTTTCCTATATGCATCATCCTATATGCACCCTCATATTGCACAGAGGGAACAGACAATTTGAACTTTTTTGAGTTAAAGCTACAGTGTCCTTGACTCCACAACTATGCAAATATTGGGCTGGTTTCATCTGGGATGTGAATCTGCTCACCCAGGCAGGGCCATCTGTACAGACCAGCGGCAGATGTGGTCCCCTCCTCCTCTGCTCACAAACGAATGGTGTGGAAATGAATGAAGGCAGAAATTGTTGCTTTTTATCATCTCAGTCTTTGGCTGGTCTCCTCCTGAGATGCATATTTACCTTCTGCCTTGCAGGGCACAGTGAAGGTGAGCCCACCAGTTGGCCAGAAAAATGCAAGGGGGAAAGGAGGTGACATGTCATGCCTGGAGTCACTTGGTACTGTGATGGCCATTCCCTGTTTTGGGGGAAGGGACGGAAATGATGTTTTAGTGGTGTTGACGTAAATGCCTTCGAGAAGCACTCTTTCCACCACAGCTCTGAACATCTGTGTCAACTTTTGTAGCACTGGTAATCACAAACAAAAGTTGCCACAAGTCAGAAATCTGCATTAAATTGGTTGATTCACTTGCACAGGGCTTTAACTAGACACGAATGCACTGAGATTTTATCTCTACTTGTTTTGATGGGCGGGGGAGAGGGGACAGCTGGGAAGGGCCTTGCAGCTCCTACTGTTACTGCACTTATCCGGTTTTCTGCTGTAATATCCTGTTTTTAGATGCTTACTTTTTAGCCAAGTTTTAACCATTTAGGATGAGACTGACCATGCTGGGATGGTGCAGGCCAGCACCTGTGAAATCGAAGTTAAAAAAAAAAAAAAGTGATGTAATTTTTTTCCGGATCAAAGCCAAGTGAGGGGGCGGGGGGCAATATTTTATTCTATATTAAAAGATCAATGCAATTTCTTTGCTTTGAGATTTGGCATGGTAGTAGCCATTAGGTGAAAAGGCTGCTTGCTGAACATATGGCAAACCAAGCACATTTAGCCAAAATAAAAAAATAGTAACAATAAGCCCTTAAGGCACAAGCAGAGGACACTTGCATTCAGCAGAGACTCGGTTCTCAAGACTGCATTGCTTAGGGATTTGCTCCTGATATATGTGTCCTGTGGGTTTCCCCCAACTTGCAGCTCTGCAGGGTGCGGATCTGCTCCCCACAAACCCATCCACTGAGCCTGGAGTGCAGTGTAGGAGGCACCTCTTGGTTATGTGCAGAGGTACAGCTAGAGAGTGGAAAATAGAGCAGAACAGGGAGCTTGGGCAACCTCCACCAGAGCTGAAATATAACTGCACTCTGCAAGGTAGCAATGCCTTCTCTGGGCTGGGGCTGACTGAAGTGGGATGACATACTGCAAACAGAGCACAGCACCGGTACAATACCAGGCAACCTGGACTGGGAGGTTTGGGAAACAATCTGTTTGATGGGAAGAGATGGAGAAAAGATAGCAAAGATGAGAAAGGAGATTTTGCAATAAGGGGAAATTTGCTGGGTAAAATCTGGAGGCAGATTGACAAAACCAGGAGTGCTTAGGAAGCCCAATGTGTTGCATATTAAAATAGGGCCATGGCACAGGGACAATGACTACCAGAACACAGTGAAGTAACAACATCAAGAAATTAACAGAACAGGAAAGGAAAACAAGAGAAGAGAGAGCTTTTCCTTCTTCTTTCACATTTATGCCAAGTGCTTATTTTCTTTATCCAACTCAGTGTAGTTCATATCCAAGGGTCATTCATGGAGATGGTTAAAAATCAGAATAAACTTTTCTTCAGCCCTTTTCAGCTTTAGGCTGAGCATAGGACCACTCTTTGCTAGACACACTGGCTTCTGCAATCTTTGTGGCACTGGTGACTTCTTTTTGGAAAGATCAACAGGTAGGTGGTTGTTAAGCTCCCGTTTTTTACTGCCTATTGCAGAACAGCAACTTACAGCTGCTCCTGAAAGCCATACTCACACCATTGCTCAGCTTCAGAGTGTCTCAGTTTTGTGAAGAGCACCATTCTCTGTGGCTTTTGTGTGTCAGCCAGAAGTTTAATACAGACTTTCAAAGAACTTGAGTCCCTGTTACTTTAAATGGAGCTTAGACCATTGGGTGTGATGGCCACAAAGTTTTGTGAAAATGTTCATGACCAGGGTCCACTCACAGTGGAAAATTTTGACTACCAAAGAATTAATCTGAAAAATGCTCTTATATAGCAGTGACTCTGCATCACTCTCATTTGTCAGGTATTTACTGGACTTCAAGAAACACTCTTCAGCAAGATTGAACCAGCATTCAGTAAGTTGGTCAAATTTGACTGAACTCTGTGGCCTCTTAGTTGTGAGTTAAATGTATTTTTTGTTCCACTTAGTGCTTTCTGAAAAAATATATTTTCCAGCATGTCCCCAGTGTTATGGGGACTGCCATTACCCATGTCTTTATTTAGCTCGTGCACTGGCAAATTAAAGTGGAAAAAGCCTTTTTGCAGAAGCTGCAAATAGAAGAAAATCTTAGCTGTATGCAAAATTCTATTTCTTCTGTGGTCCTGCCCTCAGAAGGAGCAGCCACAACTCTTTTCCTATCCATCCAAATTGGATATTTTTCAGTACTCGAACAAAATATTCATCTGCCTTGAGTGGCTCCTGACTTTGTGAAGAACAGATGGCCTGTGATAGCAGTGAGCTGCTGCACTGAGTGTCTCAGAGCTCATCACATAGTGACTTTAACTGCTTTAGTTTCTCCTACATTCTGAACACTGCTCTTCCAACACCTTAGTTTATTAAGTGTGCCTTGGGCTACAGTCTTGTCTCCTTCTCTTCTATTTCCCTCTCTCCTCTGCTGACCTGTGTGGGGGTTATTAATTCAAATATATTTCAGACATGGTGTTCACTGAAACCATAGATATGTACTATGGGGCTCTTTGCAGAAATGGCTGGAGCTGGCTTCAGTTTTGCACTCTGCTCTAAGAGAGATGGTATTAAGTTTTCTGTGGTCTGTTCAGGTCCATAGACATAAGAAAAGATTCCATAAATTTTATGGAATATATAAACAATAAGATAGGAAAACTGTGGAAACATAAACAATAGTTTATAGTTATCAGTAAACCATGAAATACCAGATCGTTTCCTGATTCAAGTATGAACATATACACCTTGTATGACAGTCTTCATACAAATGATACTCAACTCTTAAAAAGCATTGCAGTGTCCCACAAAGATTTTTTTTGAGAAAAAAAAAATCTCTATTACGGTTACTTTGTCTTCCCTAACCAGAGAGTATGAGTTAATTGCATTGAAAGGAAAATCTTTTCTAGTGTTCCTTCTTCACTCTGCATGAGAGACCGAAATGTTAATAATGGCTAATGATGCAAAACAATCAGCCATTTGTGGGGGTAATTGGCTCACCTATGCCGACCTGAGAGGAAGTTGTCGTGTCTTAGAAGGGGCCATAAACCATCAAAGACCTCTGAAGTGCCCACAGACTTCTTTCTGGGGCCTTTCATCTCCACCTCTGATGAATCAGGACTGCAACCATCACCTTAAGCAGCAGCTTGTTTGCAGGATCCATGTATGGTGACATCTTTCTACTCTTATCCTTTTTTTCTCTTTCTTTCTTTTTTTTACACATTTTCTTATTTTTTTTTTATGCTTTTCTATTGCTGTCCTTCTACAGATAACCAGAAGAGCTACATATATGCTTTCCATTGCCACCAAATTGTTCTAAAATAAACCCTACATATATATGTTTCTAAACACTGATCATTCAGTGTTGTTTCACTCTAATCTGCCCCAAGGGATCTATTAAGGAGAACCTGATTTACCCTTGCCTTCAGGGGCAAGTTGTAACACTAAGATATGGGTTCTTTTCAAAGAAAAAATTATTTATGTGGGATTAATTAGTTCTTAATTCTTCATTGCAGTTACCTCAGTCAGTATACTAGCATGAACTTCATCATGTGTGAAACCTGCCCTGTTTTCCAAAGCACACACTACAAAAGTCTAAAAGTTCATTTTGAAAGAAATACTGGCTGTGTTCAGTCACTAAAAATGTTTCTTTATTGCTTTCTCTTCTGTATTTGGAATTTCTTACAAATTGCAATTGTACAGTCTTTCTTTAACATAAAAAATAATTTCTAATAGTAGAACTGTAATGAAGATCTTCCAAGAGAAGAATACAAAACTAACCAGATTGTGGGAATATACATTCCAATTAGACAGAATGGGATGTCAAATGTAATTCTAGAATTTTTTAACAACTGAGGGAAGATATTCAAAACTTCAGCAGAACTTTTAATTCATATTGGGATGTAACTGTGATAGGACTGTTATGGTCTCATTCCAAATGGGACATTATAATTAATTATGAAGTCATGAAGATTGTAACATTTATTATTGTTAGGCTACAATCATGATGATGATGAAATTATGATCTTCCTTTCTGCCTTGCATTTGTGTCCTGATGATGTGGTTGTCCTTCTATATAACTGCTGTTTAACTCATAAAATATACAGGATAAAGTCTTGTTTGGATCCAAGTGTGGCATGCAGAGCAATCCAGCTGCAGTGCTTTTAATTAGACTACAGCTATTTTGCATATCAAACCTATCTGCTGGAATTTCAGCAGGAGGTGATGTAATTTAGATACAAAGACTGTAAAGACACGTGGGGGCCTTTGTCTGTAAAGATGCTGCTTAACTGTAAACCACTGCGCTTTGATATAAGGTACATGAGGTTTGATCAACAAAGGGGGCTGGGGAACACCAGAAGCTCTCAATGGAGATGAAGCCTCCTGGATCCTCTCTGAGGGGGAAGCATTTCCTCTCCTTTCCTCCCCAGGACTTTGGTCAGGGCACCGGGCTCAGGTTCCTCAGATCTGTGAGCAGTCTGGCAGAAGGACCTAAGGGACGATCAAGGGATTTTTTTTTAATTAATTTCCTACCTAATTTTCTTCCTTTACTTAGCACCCAGACTTTGGTGTAATAGAAAGAAAATTGGCTTTCTAGCACTCTTCCAAGTCCAGCTTTGGACATGTCACTTAGTGGGCCCTTGCACAAAGCCCCTGCTACTGCAGCTGTGTGGCAAACACTTGCTGTTTATGTAAGTATTAACAATGAGAAGTTTTATTTCTCATTTGCCATTTCCTTGCCAGGTTTTCAAGTGCAAACACAAAAGATCTGGGGACTACACTGTTTTTAAACCTGCAAAATCTCAGAGGAGGAAAACACATCCATGATTCCAGGTGCACACTTCAGTAGAGCAACACTGAGGGAGAAGGCTTTTCTTTCTCACTTGCTTTTCAATTTCTTTAATTTTTGCCAAATAGTTTAATTAGTTCAGATTATTTAATTAACAATTACACTGCTTGGGTTTGTTCTCTAAAGGTTTGACTGAATCAAGTCTTGCCCTTCCTTTTGCATCAAACAATATAAGGATGGTTCGTTAAGCAAGAGGGAGCTAAGAGCAGCAGGTTCACAAAAAATGAAGCCTGAAATCAGATTTTGGTCACCACAGCTGCTGGCTTTGGCTTCCTGCACACTGTAAGGGAGAAGGCAACGTGTGAAAAACAAAGAGGATTTTCATGTATTAGCAAGGAAGGTTTGGGGGCTCTATTTTGTTTTTGTTTTGCTTTTTATGTTACATTCACTTCAGAAGGCCTCATCGTGGGGCTTAGTGCCCAGCGCCAGCCGCCCGCCGCAGCGAGCAGGAGTGGCCCGGCTGCAATCCCGGCTGAATGCTGGTGCCACCTGGTGAGGGCCGGGGAAGTGGCAGGGATCTTGCCGTGGGCAGCACTCCTCCTGTGCGAGCTGCCGTGAGGAGCCAAGAGCATCACCTGCAGTTTGGCAGCCACCGTGTGTCCCACCCGGGGCAGTCCCTGCCCCTTTTCCATCCCCTTCCCTTCCCTGGCAGCTCAGGGCCGGAGGGAGCTGCCTCACACTCAGGCTCCTGGGATGACTGGATGGACAGCAAGGCCTGGGCATTTCTGGTTATTCACAGCATCCACCGCTGTTAAGGAATTCTTCGGCACTATTGGTATTTATGAACATGCGTCACTCTCCATGATGTGGTTATTTCATGGTTTTGTTTCCCGAGGAGAGGCTGGGGGAACGGGCTGATGGAATGCCGGCTCCCATAGAGCGCTCTGCAGCCAGTAGGGCCTGTGAGGTAAAGTCACCCACAACTGGCTGCGAGAGCAGAGGCCTCAGAGACATGAAGTCCTGAAGAATTAAATGAAAACTGGCGTCTGGAGAGAGGATGGAGATCCCCAAGTCGTGCCTCTGGTAAGGGGAATTGACATTGCTGACCTGTGCTTTGCCTTGCCCTTGTCCCAGCCAGGGGCATGTGTTTCGA